>PVIY010009153.1:0-48954 GCA_004026745.1 Myrmecophaga tridactyla | reverse complement strand
ACAGGAGGCCCGCTTTCGGGTATACACACAGGAGCCATTTTAATTTGTTGATTGTTGACTGTTTGCTCATTTCTGTTGTACTGAGGAAAGATTCATAATTGACAACCTGCCCTTGAGCTCTTCCTTCCGAAGCCCACCCCCCAGCCAACTCAAAGAGCCTTCCTTGTCCCTTCTACTCAGGGACTCTGTGACTGTCCCCATTTTGAAGAGACTTTGCCTATTTTAGAGATATCTATCCGATGACTTACATCATCCCACAACCCTCATGTCCCAGGCCCTTGACGTGGACTCTGCAAAGCCCTGTCCTCCTTTCTTCCCTAACCCCACTCACCTCTTCCCCACACACACAGCCCAGCAAGAAAACATATTTTCTTTTTTATTACCCTCAATTCTAATAACACTCAATGCTTGGGGTGTAACTCCCTCTCTCTGTTTCACCACCTGTCCTGACTCAAGTAGGGGAAAACCCTAGCTTCTCTTTTCAGATTTTCTAATTGCAGGAAAGGTCTTTTGGAGCCACTGATGTGCCCCTAGGGGCAAGTTCCCTCGTGAAGGTGAGCGGGTAGGCAGGCCCCGGCAGAAATGAGGCCCCACCAAATCATAGCTTTTCAGTGCCCAAAACTGGGGGCCACTTTCCTGCACCACATCCCCAGGAGTAAAGCAAAGAAAACCCAGAGTCGTGACTGTCGCAGCGCTTGGAAGGGGACCGCGCCAGAGGAAGAGGCTCTGCGGAGGTGCAGCTCAAGCCCTCAGGACTCAGCCAGGCCTCCCGATAAGTGAGTTTCCATCCCCAAGTTTTCAGGAGCTCTGGGCCTCGACTCCTGATTCCTGAGAAAGGTGGTTGCAAACCGGGAGGGCTGTAACTCTCCCTGCAAAACATTTCAAACTGTGTTACAAGCTCGCCCCGCCGGAGAGAGGGCCCTTATTTTGCTCTCTACATGGTTCTTAAGTCTCTTCAAAGCATTCAGTTAAAAAATGTTGCTTCTATAAAACTCAGAGCAGACTATTATCCAGCCAACAGCTGCCATGTGATTAGAAGCACAGGAAATGTTTCGGGAAGGGACGTTGGGTGCTATTAATTTCTTCCTTTGTGTTACAAGTCTGGTTCCCAGAAAATGGGGCAAAGTCATTGTTTGTGTAGTTGTTTTTATTTTCAAAAATGTGATTATAAAAGAGATACATGCTCATCATAGAAACGTTGGAATATACAGAAAATTATAGAGAAATAATCTGATTTACTCAAAATCCCAGAACTCGGCTATAATAACTCTTTTGGAGTTTAATGGTAGGTTTTTCTACTTTTAAAAGCATAATTGAAATCATATTGTACATACAATTTTGAAATCTGCTTTTTTCACTTTACTTTGGTTCATAAAAATTTCCCATGTTATTAAAAAATCCTTATAAGCATGATGTTAGTGGCTGTTTAATACTTGATCAGATGGATTGACATCATTGGCTAACAATTTCCCAATAAGTAATTCTGTGATAAACATCTTTGAGTCTCTCTTTCCATAGTTCAGATTATCTCTTTAAGACAGCTTTCTAGCAGTGGAAATGCAAGCGAAGGTCAGTTCTGTGTTGGGTTAATTAATGGACAATATAATAGCTAGCAATACTGAGTTAAATTTATACCCTGTCCTTTTATTATGGCTTTACCTTTAAATATGCATTAACACATATTAATATACTAGCAAGGAAAATTATCTATCTCCTATAAGACTTTTCTGAGTTATAAAACTGATTTTTAAAAAGAAGCTTAATCCTAGAAAAAGAAAAGACCCCCAGAAAATATTTCAAAGCGTTAACAGTTTTCTTTAGGAGATGGAGATAGAGTTTATTTTTTCCTACATTTGTTTTACTGCATTTGCCAAATTTTCTATTATGTGCATAATAGCACTTTTACACTGTTTTATAAAATAATATAAAAGTTTTTTAAAAGCATGTGTGTTCATCTCTTTTATGTTTCTAGAACAAGCCACCATAAATCATAAGCATCATCTTAATTCACCTCCCTGCTTATTCTGTCTACTGATGAGGAAGAAGGTTGAATTTCAGATTTTTATATTTTTTTCCAGAAAATATTTTGTGAATAATTTCATGAGATTCAAGCAAGGACACATGAAGTTATTTATAAAAGCAGGGAATAATTTCTTTATTTCCACCTATATGATTTGAATGATCTTAAGGCCACCAACCCACAAACCCATCTTTCCCAAAGTACACCTGTACACACACACACACACACACACACACACACACACACACACACACACAGAAGCTCATTTAACACTCAGTCTTCTTTACTTGCCTTTGCCTTCCCTGAAAAAGGAAGACAAACACTCTGGCAAGCAATATAACATTCTAAATCAGATAAATGGGCAGCTTGTAATACCCTCACCCAAAGGAAGGGCCCAGAATACACAATTTCTTGCTCCCGTCACAATCATAATTTTTATTTATTTTTTTCATTTTTGTTTTTAAATGCTTAGAAGGCAATGTTTGATTCTTTCCTCACAGAAAAATATCGTTCTGAAGTAGGTGGTAAATTGGAAATTGTTTAGGGATGATAGGTTCAGTGACATACCATCTTGGGCCAGTCTGCCTCGGGTAACTTTTACACCAGGATCACGTCAGCCCTAGAGGAGGACATAACTTGGTTGCCAAAGGAAGCCTTCCTGATTTGCAAAATTGAAATTAAATAGTTTTGTACAAGCTCGAAAAATTTATTAAGATATTTATTATTATCAACATGATAATAAATATTAAAATGATAATCAATAAAAATAAGTATAAAAAATTGCAGGATTTTACAAAGCCTCACGCACATAAAGTTTGGCTTCTTTTGGCAGGGAAAAAAGAAAGCTAGAAAACACTAAGCAAATGTTATAGAAGAAATATATGTTGCTATTCAAAGAAAGAGGGAGTAAAGGCAATTAGATAAGAAATGTTCAGGGGAAACTGCAAGTATTATAGAGATCATTAATATTTCTTCGTGAAAGTGTTTAAAGTCACAAAAGGTTTTTGATGCTGGAAATAGAACAAAAAAAATACGCTTATTTCTAAAAGCCCCCAAAAGAAGGATTTTTAAAATAAGTATGAAGAACTCTGACTTTATAAATACAGTCAGATATACTAGTTTTCCTATTTAGTTTCAATAAGGAAAACCAAAGTTAAATCAAATATAGCTTGTAACAGATGAGGCTCAACAAACAATGCTGTTAAACTTGTATCTGGGTGTTTATATTTCTTTATGTCTTGTCCTATATTTTATTCCACTGTTTATGTTTATACTTACAATTAGATTCACTATTTTTTTAAGAATTATTTTATTGAGATATACTCATACACCATACAATCCAGCCAAAGTGTACAATCAGTGGTTCACAGTAGCATCACATAGTCACGCACTCATCACCATGAGCAATCTTTTTATTGTTGTTGCTTTTCAATTCTCTTTTTATTTTTTCAAGTATTTTATTGAGAAATCTTCACATACATGCAGTCCGTCCATAGTATGTATGATGGTTAGGCTCTGGGGTCAACTTGGCCAAATGGTTATGCCCAGGTGTCTGGTCAGGCAAGCCCTGGCCTGACCTTTGCTGCAAGGATATTTTGTGGCTGGTTGATGAAATCATCAGTTAGTCAATTGCAGCTGTGGCTGATTACATCTAAGATCAGCTAAGAACTACTCCCCCCACCCCACCCCCACCCCACACACAGCAAGATAATCCAATCTGCTGAAGGTTTGTAAGGGAGAAGACTCTCCTGTTGAGCTCGTCCAGAACTTTCACTAGAGTCACCAGCCTCACAGCCTACTCTATGGATTTTGGACTCCTCCATTCAGACAGTTTCATGAGACACCTTTATAAGTCTTATATTTACAGATCTCTCCTATTGTTTCTGTTTTTCTAGAGAACCCTAACATAATATACAATCAATGGCTCACAGTATCATTGCATAGTTGTGTATTCATCACCATGATCAACCTTAGGACATTTGCATTACTCCAAAAAATTAAAATAAAGTGAAAAAGGAAAGCCCCAAATATCCCATAACCCTTATCCACCCCACCCCACCCTACCCCCGTTATTGACCCCTAGTACTTCACTCTGCCCAATTAAAGACCTACAATAAAGGTAAGTTAACTAAGAAAGGTTGTATTGTCAGAGATAGATATACAGATTAGTGAAACAGAATAAAACATCCAGAAGTAGAGCCATACAAACATGGGCAACTGCCTTTTTTTTTCTTTATAGTTATACAATCATTATCAAAGATCAGGGCTACTAGATTATAGCTCAATACTTTCTAGCTATTCTAATACACTAGAAACTCCAAAAAGAAAAATCTATAATAAATCAGTAGTCATAATCATTTGTTAAATCCGAATTTCTCTGTTATACCTCCTCCCTCTCATTTAATCATTCTCTCAATCTCCAGGTATGTTGAACAATGACCATTTCACCTTCTTCATGCTGGAAGGGGTGTTGACCTTATGGGACAGAAGAATGACACTGGTTGATGTTTTTGGAGAGAGTGGTACCTCTGGGTTTCAGGGCGTATCTGGTATAAGAACAATTTGGAGGTCTTAAGTTTCTGAAAATCATTATTTTTTATACCATCATTTTTCATAGCATGAATCTTGGGTTCAAATAAAGTTTTCTATGCTCCACACTTGGGAAACCCCTAAGTAATAATCTATGATCAAAAGCATGACTGTTTTCTCGCCTACCATGCCGGAGACCCAGGTTCGATTCCTGGTGCCTGCCCGTGCAAAAAAAAAAGCATTACTGCTCACCTGGTGCAGGTATCCAAACCCTAGGCTTGGGGCCAACGATAAGATATCCACTAAAGGGTTATAATGAGAAATGCAAACCTAGTAATTAAAAGCAAACTCATATTAGCCTAAATATTCATACCACAGTTAATGCCTGCTTCTTCTTCCTCTGTTGCCATGGTGATGAAGAGCCGCTGGTGGGCTGTGTTATCTGTGGTTCTCAGCTAGTTATGTCTGCATGTCAGAAGCACCTGGGGAACTTTTAAAAGTACAGAATCCCTAGCTGTACTGCCCTCTCTCTCAAAATTCTGAATCAGTGCATACACATTGAAAGGATCATCAGCTAGGGTGTGCATATTCAACTCCTATTTTTTTTATTTCATAAAGATTGATTTTCTTCATATGATTATTTTCCAGCTCCTAGTGCCTTCAGTGAAGAAGCAAACTTAAGAAAGATTTAGACTCTGACATTTTATTAAACTCTTACAGGTCCAGTTGTTTGAACTGATTCCATTAAAAAAAATTGGGGGGTTTTAATGAGGTCTGGTATAATAGATCCTGTGTCAGCATATTCCCAGGAAAATATTGCTTCTTCACCCTTTTCTGGCTCAATCCTTTAAGCAACTAATATCGATGATTACAAGGATTCCTTGAGCAATTTATAAAATTAAAGAAATTTGATTACTTATTAATTGACTTGTTTTTTTGGCTGTCTGGCCAAAACAGAAGAAGCCACTGCAATTCTTTCCACTTCCTGCCATGTTTACAAAGAAATAAAATGAAATCCAGGAGAGTGTGTAGATGTGTGCTGAGCTGGGAGAAAGTGGGGAGAAGAGATCAAAGAAATCAGATTGACCTCCAGCAGGGCAGCCAGCACTCCTAATATCTCTATTTTCCAAAATTGGGAAAATGGAACTTTCCCATTAAGGCTTGAGTTTGAACCTGCAAACACAAGAGAGGTAAATGCCTACTGGAGATTGAATATTTTATCTAGCAGACGAGAAAGCATTGAGAGTTTACGACCTGTGTTGTAGATTTAGGAACTGAGTGCTTTTGTTGATTTCTCTGCTGGGCTAAATAAGCACCCCCTCAAAGACATACTGTTTGCACCACACAAAGGCCCATGGAGCACAATTAAATAAAAGAATGAATCTAAGACCATAAATGTTCTGTGTCCACAGGGGTACCACAACCACCTATTGGAACAAATTGACATTTTGACTACAAAGCAGGCTTTTGAAGACACATCCATCTCAAGTCTTTCCTCAAGGGATCAAGCTTGGCAGACAAGATGGCGCCCTGTTCCATGGGTTAACACAGCCTCAATTGTGCTGCACGGCTCTAGAGAAAAAAGAGCAAGACAGGAAGTGAGTTCATCCAGGATAGTGTCCTAATGAGTGATTTTGTCCTCTTCTTCCCATACCTCAGCCCCTTTCAATTTGGCTGGCACTTCAGGGGGGTTGGACAGGTGCCACAGCCTGAAGGACAGTATATGGTGAGCTCTCATCCCTCTTGATATTATCATCAGTGCTCCACTCACAAGGTTCCCCTCTCATAAGGCTAAATGTCCCTCGACTTCTATTGAACCCCAGGCTAAGCCACCTTCTTGCAGCATGCCCATCTATGTAAAATGCTGCAGAGAGGATATAAGCAGTATAAAATCTTGATAGAACAAAATAAAATGTGCACCAATGTGCATCTGATAGATGTAGCAATTGATTTGTGGATTAGGTTTTTATTTTCAGCCCATTGAAAAGAAATAATGTATGGAGGCAATCTAGTACTAAGCATTTTAGAAAATCTATTTGAGATCATTTCAGCAGAAGCTCTGGCAGTTTGTCATAAGAGGGGAGGAGAGCAAAGGATAATTGTCTTCAGTCTAGTAAAACACAGAATAACTGCCATCACACTTGAGTGAGCTTATAGCCAGCCGGTCCCAGGGCCTCCAGAAGATAGAGCAGTTAATGTTCCCTTTTATTTCAGAGGTTATGTCACTTGTATCACAGATTTATACCATGATGCAGCAATTTCATCCAAACAGATGGATAATGATGTCAAAGGCAGAAACCCTGTTTTTATTGAGTTTTGCAAAGATTTCTCAGATAGCTGCTTCAATTGAAAAGCCCCAGCAGTACTTCAGCTCTTAATCTTTGTAATCTCAGTGGTATTAAATTTCATCATTTTTGTTTGAAGGAGGAAAATTCTGCAGTAATGGCTTCCTAATAGGAAACACAGAGGCTGCAAAGCTGGGGGCTTCTCGGTGCGGTCGCTCCATAAGCACTGCTGATTTATAGGGCTGTTTATGACAGAAAGGAAAATTATCTTCTGCAGGTATAAATCAGGTAAAGAGTAGGAAATTGAACTTAGATATCATCTTGTCAGACGCTTAATGTTCTTCCTCCTGTCACTTTGGATAGGCCCAATTTGTAGAATACTGCAGAGGTAAAAGAAGACAATTAACAGTGACAGGATAGTAATAGATGAAGCTATAAAACCAACCTGCTGGTGCTGGATGCTATGTATGATTTTAAGATGAAGTGGTGCCAAAAGTATATATTAGCTCAAACCAACCATTTCCTGTGTTCAGCAATACCCAGCGTGGCACTTGTTTGTCACTTTCATTGAGATCTACATACTACAGTTTACATATTAATGAACCCATAACAGCTCACCTTTCCTGAAAGTCAAAGGAGTTTCACAGGGCTTGTTTGTGGTTTCCTTACCAAAAACACAAGGATTATTTGTTTAAGGAGCAAAAAAAGGAGGTTTCTCATTACGGTGAGCACATTTCTGGCAAAGACCCAGAGGAGAAATGGGGACATAAGCTCAGCAGCCCTGAGAGCCAGGGAAAGTTTGGAGAGGTCATATGCAGTATTAGGGGGATGATGCCAGCGTGGGTCCCCAAACCCAAGTCTAGGCAAGTACCCCATCCCACCTCCATCCCCCCAAGAATCAAGCAGAGCCTCCGTGATGGTCTCCCCGTGCCACAGAGGTTGGGAAGGTCAGAGTGGAGCTTCAAGGGAGAACCTTGCTGACCTCGGGGAGGCAGTCACTGGGGGCAATTCTGAAGAGGCTGTGAACAGCATGAGGGGAAAAGGAGCTCGGGGCAGTGACGGAGGTAGGAGCTCTGCCTCGAGCCCAGCTGTGGCTCTGGCAGTCGGGAACTGAGGGCTCCTTTTGAATGCTGTTTTGTTTCCTGCGCTCTGCAAGCCTCACAGAACATTTGATGTGATGGGGAGATTCTATTTAGAGAGAACGAGGCCCAGGGCTCCAAGGAGCCTCAGTGTCCGCATTAAGTTTCCACAGCTGGTAGCAGAGGTTAGGTTACACCTCGGGTGCTGGACAGTCAATTGGCAGTTCCCAGGAAAAGAACTTCTTCAGGTTAAGAATATCTACTGTGTCTCTATTAGATAGTAATTAATAATTGTAATAATAATTATGTTAAAGAGAAAATGAGTTGCCTGTGCATGAGATGAAAAGTCTCCCCAAAGAGGCAGACGTAAATAATCCCAGAGAAAACCACAGACATGAGGAAGCTCTAAAGCACAGTACCTGAGTCATTTCCAGAGGACAGCTGACCACTGTTGCAGTATATGGGAAGCACCGTCCTGAGCTCCTGTCCCTCCGTCCTAGCGTCTCAACCCTGGAAGCTCCGAGGTCTAGGCCTGCTGCCCACACAGCCTGCCTGGAAGGGGCTTCTCAGGAGTCTAAAAATGACGTGTGGTTTCTACTCAAAGGACTAAATCTCATCCAGTCAAAATCTGGAAGCTGTGCGTTTTAGGAGATAATCCTCTGTTCCGTAGATCCTCAAGCATTCCTCTCTGGTAAATAAAAAATTAAGAACAAATATTAACACACTTGAAATGTAGTTTTCATTCTCTATAGTTATCATTTTGTGACTGTTTTTTAATCAAACCTGACATTTGTCTAATATGTGAAAATGTGGTTCAGTTCCTGATCTCAACAAACAAGGTAAGGAGGGGTCACAGATTGAAAGCTGGGTGATGCCAAGTCAGCTGGAAGAGGCCTGGGTGGAAGGACACTGGACAGACGGGGTCAATGTCAGTGAGCGCCTCTCTCGGAATGGGGAGGCCCACCGACAGCTGGGGCAGGGGCCAGGATCCTGAAGGAGGTGAGAACAAGAAACACAAGAGGGGCCAAGCAATCACCCAGGGCTGGTCTCTGTCATTTGGCTCATGAATAACAGAGGAAAAGAGTGAGCAGCGACTTAGCAGAAGGCCTTAGTTGTTTGGTCGTCAACTCATTTTTAACTTTTTCTTTTTTCCCCCACATGGGCAGGCCCCGGGAATCGAACCCAGGTCTCCGGCATGGCAGGCGAGAACTCTGCCTGCTGAGCCACCATGGCCCACCCCTGCCAACCCATTTTTTAAATAGTGTCTTTTAAAATGTTTTGAGTTGGGCGGGCATGTTAAAAAAAAAAATGTTATGAATTCAAGTAAGGACAAACTAAATAAGGATGGGTCTTAATCCAAATGAATCAAGTCCTTATAAATAGAAGAAATTCAGATGCAGTTAGTCACTAGAGGCCAGAGAAGGGGAAAAAAGAGAGAGAGAGAGAGATCACCATGTAGAGGAGGCAGAAATGGAATGCTCCACTCCACCAGAATGCGTCAGGCTCTGGGTGAAATATGGCCTGTTCATACCCTGATTTTGGACTTCTCACTTCCAAAACAATGAGAGAATAAATCCCTGTTATTTAAGTCAACCAGCCTGTGGTATTTGTTATAGAAGCCCTAGCAAGCTAAGATGCCTAACCTCCTTTTTCTTTCTCTTTTCACTGCTGTTTTAAAAAATTTCTTCTAATGTATGTTATCTTGATACATTTTATCTACCCAATAAACTTACCTTAAATCTTTTCTGGAACAAGTGCCAAAATAGATAGATGGTGAAAAATGATGGATCGATAAATAGATGATAGACCAATAAAGAAATAGAAAATATTGATAGAGGAGATGACATTTTCTTCCTAGAGGCTTATAGAAACAAGGTAATTATCATAACTTTGAATTGGCTTTTGCACAAACTAAGGCTGAGCTAACAGCTCTATGGGTCCAGGCTAGGTCCTCTGCTCCACTCTTGGTGGCTTGGAAGTTTCTAGTTGTTAATTTCCCAAATGATGATATCTGTCATGGGACCTATTTTCACCAGCAAAACTGTCAGTGGGAACAGGCCATGCTACATGGCCAGAAGTAACAAAATGCTAACCTTCATGGGAAGAGGATGATACTGAGAATTCTGGATGAACATTAGCATAGATCCTGAAAATGTTAGCAAAACCGTCATCATCGAAATAAACAATATTTATAAATTTATCATTGCTGGTACAATCCCAAGACCTATGAGCTTATATACTGGGAAAATATCAGGGTGATCATAAAGTTTTTGGAATGTATCGTCTTCTTTGTATTCCTTGATATACAATATGATATAAGTATAGGCAAAGGCTACACTTCACCTAAACAACTAATTGATTTAGTAAATGTAGTCATTCATCAATCAATACACATTTATTGAGCATTTACATGTATCAGGCTATACTGGTCAGGAAAGACTCAAAATACACAGAGCAATGACATACAGTCCTTACTCTCATGGACCCCACATTATAGTCCAAGCCTGAAACATTAATAATTATAATGGTGTCCACACAGAGTACAAATCAAGTATAACAAATGCACAGTAGAAAAGTGGGTTAGTTCTGTCCTAGACTTAGGGGAAGGAAGAATTGGAGAAAAAAGGAGTTCCTCAAGCAACAAAGCCAAGAAGATCTGCAAGAGGAATCAGCTAGAATTATGCAAGGCTGTAGCAGGTTCAAGGACAGCCTGCCATTTGGCATGAATGAAAGTCAGATTGGTACCAGGAAGCGCTTTACATGCCAATGCTGTGTCTAGGAGTTTGGCCTTTATCCCGTATGTGGTGAGGAGCCACCAGGGAATTTTGAGCAGAGAAGTGACATAATGAGAATCACATTTATTAAAATGGCAATTTGGGAAATGCAAAGTTGAAAATACAAATTTATGGGGCCAGTTTATGACCATCTCAGTTATGGAAATACCAAATTTGGAATTATCAATTATCAGCCTGTGAGCACATATACTGTAATTAAAGCCACAGGGATGAGTTCCTCAGTAAAAAAAATAAAAAAGACGCAAGAAGAGGACAAAAGCAATGCCAACCACCAATGGTGGAGTGGGCAGAGGAAGGCAAGCCACTGAAGGAGATGGGGACAGGATCCCTGAACGAGAACAGATCTTTGAGCAAGCAAAGTGAAGTTGCAGAGAGGACACATGGAGGAGGGATTGTCAACGGCCGTTACTGAGGCAATAAGCAAAGGCTGTGGAGGTGGCATTAAATGGACGTGGCTGATTCTGCAAGTGTGGTTGCAGTAAACAGTTGAGGCAGAAGACAAATTCTGGAGTGGAAGTGAAGGCTGGAGCAGTAGGCTTTAAAAAAAAAATCTACTGAGATGGGCATAGGAAGGAACAAGGGAGTTGTAGGAGAGGCAGGGTGGAGGAATGGTTCTTTGGGGAATATGGAAAGCTTGAGTCTGTAGGCTGATAGGAAGGTGTTATTGATGAGGACAGGGCAGAAGCGGGGGGAAGCATGAAAAGGGAAGAGAAAAACAGATGATAGAAAGTCTTGGGATGGGAGCTGGAAGATGAGATCAAGAGCTCGAGTCAAAAATTACCAGCATTGGAAATCCATCAAGTCACTGGGAAAAAAGCCCAGCCTAGCAGTTACTTGACAGTGGAAATACCAAAAAGAAACACTGCATGCCTGCAGTTTTTAAATGTTTTAGCTTGTTCTGTTGGACTTCTGAAGACATAGCCATAGTGACCTGCTTAGAAGTCTGCCAGTAGAAATACTGGTTTAAAGTATTTTGCTTAGCGTTTTTTAAAGATCATTCTGGACATTTTGAATGGTACCTAGAAGAGTCTATTTTTTTTCCTTTTGTCTTTCTTTTTTATTCTTTTGAAATTTACCAGTCTTGATGTACCCACTAAGTATTTTATTGTGTTTCTTTAATGAAAGTAGTTTTAATCTATTAAATGTTAAAAAATTAAAACATTGTTCTTTTTTTGACAAAGTGATGCTTGAGCAGAGTGTACAATGTTTTTTAATACTAATGAATATTAAAATAGTCCATGAATGATGCTTACTACTTTGGGGATGGGAAAACAAACAGAAAAGTCGGCGTTTACAAAGGACATTGTAGCTCACGGGAATACACTTACAGACCTCATACCTTTGGATCATCACCAAGACAGATATTTTCCCTCTGTCCTTATAGACAAAGACACCTCAGTTGGAATTTGAACCAAAACCTTCCAATTCCCATTTCTAATATGATGCCTCTATTGGGAAAAAAATGACCATCTGAAGTATAAAGAGTGCGGTGAAGCAAACCCTTTTATACAACTTGAAATTGAGAATACTTCTGTCCATAACCATTCACAATCAAGGGTACCTCAGATATTGGCTATCCACAGCTGTAATTTAGATTTCCGAAACTAGCAGCTGGGCTTTTTCTATAAATTTCTCGCTATAGGTATTTTTTTTATCTGATCCCCAATACCTACTAGGAAGTAGCATAAATTGCATTTATTTCCTCTTCTTTTTAGCAAAACTTCTTATGGTTTCTTAAGATTACTTAGCTTCAAAAAAAAAAAAAGATTACTTAGCTTCTCTCTGATTAACAATTTGGACTAAATTAAAATCTAATGGATTCAAGAACCAGAATTTCCAACTTGTCTTGTAATAGAATAAATCCTGTAATGGGCCCAATCCTTTTACCAAGAATAAGATAAGTTTTTAAATTAAGTAGAAGAGAAATAGAATGGTCTTACTTGCAGACTGTAAGGCTCAGAGCTATTTTTAAAAATACATTCAACTGATATTTTTACAGCCAGCGTTAGTTACATATGCTCTATCTACAAGCAAAGAGGTACATTAATTTGACTACATAAAGTTTCTTTATGCAAATATAGTACAAGATCTCTATGTCCTATTTATTTTTAAATAAGTCAATATCTACAACACACAGGGCCATACGATGGGGAGGAAAATGTGCTAAAGATTACAGAGACTTGGCTGGCTGGTCAGGGAAGACCTGACAGAAATGTAGCATTTGAGCTGGACTTTGAATGATTGGTAGGATTTCAGTGAAGCAAAGATTGGGAGAAGACATCCCAGGCAGAACAGCTGAGGCAACATCAACAAGACAGAAACCAAAATGTATATGTTTTTAGTCATCCCACCAAAAATTATCTCCTCGTATCTGCTAAATTCTGAAAATATGGAAACAAACCAGACATTGTCCATACTCTCAAATTTTCCCAGTCCAGGGGATAACGCATGAGCAATCCAGCAAATTAACTAACACATCAGTGTTTTTATGCCAATAGGATGCTGTGAATTCGCTGAAGAACAAAGATGAAACTGTGACCCAGTAGAGCTTTCTGTGTCGACAGAATAGGAGAAGGCCCATCCCAGCAGAAGGAGCAACGGCGGCAAAGACACATAGACACTTTTCCTGATGAGTTCATTTTTCTAAGTATGTAACTAGCAGAATCACAACAGCCAACATGTATTAGGATCTTAAACTATTTGCCACGTACAGGTATTGAATCCCCATTGGGTCATCAGATACCCTTCTGAAGCTGGTGTAATTACTAGTGCCACTTAACAGACGAGGAAACCAAAGCACAGGGGGTTCATCAACCTGCCCAAGGTCATACAGACAGAAGGGCAGATTGCAACTCAGATTCCGGCTCCAGCACCTACACCCATAAAACAGTGATAGGTACACTTTTGTTGAAAATATACTGGCTCTATGTTTAACCTCTGAGTACCCCCACTAGGAAAGTAAGGACTCTTTGTTTTGTTCACAGTTAAATTCTCAGCATTCAGAACAACAGTGCCATTCAGAACAACACACATGAGGCATCTAATGTGTGTGTGTGTGTTAAATGAATGATGAGAATATCATCTTGAATAAAGTTCTCAGAAAAATTTTCAGGTCCTGTAAGTTATCTGGAAGTCGGTCAGTCTCAATCATGCACTGAGTATTCAGAACATTGTACTGGAGACACTACTGCCTCTACCCCAAGAAATTTATATTTCTGGTTGGAAATTGTGGTGGGCTGCAATCATGTTCTTGAGAACATGTCTCCCCAACCCTCTTACTCTTCAACCACGTACTCCCAGTGGGACAGCTGTGTTCTTACATGACCACCTTGGCCACAGTGGATGGGTCTAGGGGTGCACAGCCTGGCTTTATTGAACTGGAAATGTGAAATGATAATTGGTCAATCTAGTGATGTGAGCTGCGAGATGTAAATCTTGAGACCATTGGCAGCTTGTTTTCTGTCCTGTGGAGGGCATGGGTTTACACCACTGGAGGGCAAAATACCGATGCATGTTGAAGAAAGTGAGACTTCTGAGGGCATTCGAGTGTCTAGCTCTTGCTGTCCCTGAGATCTCAGGTCTGGCCACACACCCTCCACTGCCTCAATTTAGGTCACATGAGATAACCATGAAGCTTTCCAAAATATTCCCCTCTTTCTTAATCTAGATTAGAGCTCTTTTGCTGGCAATGAAAAAGGTCTCAACTAACATAAGTATAAAGAAATCATACACATAAAATACTCAAAAAACCCTTATGAAACAACCTATTGTATCACTACTCAAAATAACATGTAAATATACATAGTGGAGAGAGTTTGATCAGGAATCCTTCCCTACAGGTAGCGATCAGCAACTGTTAACTCAATGCTGCCAAATGCTCACCCTCATCACCAGTTCTTGGGACCAGCCTGAGAACTCTGATTCCAAAAATTCAGGGTTGGGGAGGGGGAGCTAGGCGGTCCTATATGTTTTATATTTTTTCTTTGTATCCTGTATGGCAGGGGTCACGTTTCATTCTTTTTCCATGTGAGTGTCTCCTTATTGCAGCACCATTTGTTGAATTTTTTTATTTGGTTTGTTTTTTCATTTGTTGGTTTGCTTATTTGTTCGGGAAGTGCATGGGCCAGGAATCAAACCCGGGTTTACCGCATGGCAGGCAAGAATCCTACCTGAACCACCCGTCACATCCACCCCCATGTGTTTTAAACCATGGCAACTTCCCAAGAATTCCTTAAATTCTTAAAGAATCCAGAAGAGGTCTGCTTCCAAATCAAAATGATACAAGATATGACATTAAAGTAAAGCAACTAGTTTTTAAATAAATATGTAGAACTTAAAACCCAAACAAGTGCTCTTCTATTCAAAACCATGTGCCCAGGATTGGTCCTATGAGACTGCCATTTCTCAGAGCAGTGTTGGAACTCCATTTTGGGGATGGCCTTCACAGCTTACCACCCATTCCTCTGAATAGTATTAGTAGAACCAAATCTTCATTCTTGGAGAGAAGTCTTGACTTTTTGGAAAAAGCCAAAATATTGAATATTTGGAACCAAGTTTGTTGATTAAGGTGAGTCTGGAAAAACCAACGGGTGTCAAAAAGAAGATTTGCCTATAAATATAGAGATAGATTTCTCTCTCATTATTTACAAACTGGCTCTGACATGTGGTTTTGCTCAGTTATAAACTGCTACAAGTTTATAGTTTGCCTGCAAAGTAAAATTTAAAAATCTAATTTATGTGACTTATTTAATCAGATTCAAAACGAGGGGAAGGAAAACCTCTCCTCCGTAAGTCCAAGATCTTATAACCACAGTGAGAGACGTGCAGCCAAAAAGTGTTCGACTATATTACATTAATCTATTTTAGAAAACCACTCTGGATTTTACAGAGTCTTCAATCTTGACCTTAACAATGCTGAATTATCTCCACTATCATCTAGCTCAAGGTGATCCCTAAGGGGTCAGAAGTGACAATACTCAGAAATTCTTTACTCTAAATGTAATTATTTTCTCTTTGAAAACATAGCAGTTAAAATACAAACAATGTTTTTCCTTTTTGCCTTTTAAAAAGTTTTCTTCTTCAGAAAGGTAGTCTTTTACCTACTGCTAATCTGAAAGACCAGTGAATCTACTGAGGCAGCTCTAAATATGCAGGAGATAAGGACATTTGAATACTCAATATTTTCAGAAACACTACCTCTACAGAGCACCTCCAAAATCTCCTTTTTTAACATATGCTTTTGAAGTTATGCAACACAAGTGTTGCAAAGCAATCTCCCATGTTTCCCAGAAAATAAATACATCTGATTTGGAAAATCTTACATCAGCAAGATTGTGCACATATTATTTGTACCAGTTATTTCTTAAATAAATAAATAAAACCACAGAAAATATTTTTAAAACATCACTCCAAATGATACAAATAGAAATGTGACATGTGTGGCAGGGCTGTCTGTTTTACTGTTTCATATTCTGAGCAAAGAGAAAGGCTATTTTCCCCCAAGGGTTCAGGAGGGCAGACTGTTTCATTTCTTCAGAAAATTGTTTCTCAGGATTTCAATCTTCTTAGCTGGAGATGACAAAAAATAATATCAGAAACACTTATGCTTTTTATCTGCTATCTTTTCAAAGCATAAATAAAAGTTCAGTGTACATTTAAGACGGGTGGATTCAAACAAACTTAGGGATAAATCACATACGTATTACAAAGTGGTTTTATAATATACGAACATTTAAATTTTAAGATATTTAAAGGAAGATTCATATAAAATGAAGATCTTTAAAAATATTTTGTACTGTCATTCTTATTTTACTCAGGTAGCACTCAATTTTATAAATCTCAGAGTTGACGAAACAAGTGATAAAAAAATTAAATTGGATATTTAGAAAAAGGGATTTAAATGGGTACCATTTGGCTGAAGCTCCTTTTCTCTATTTCTATGCACAGTGGTAAGAACTATTTTGGTTTTCAACCTCATTACACTCCCATTCATAAAGCATCGTATAAAAACTTTAAACCTCAAATGTTTTAAGAATAAAACAAATCATGCAGCTATGAAAAGATGAGCATAATGGCTTTTTGTAGCACGCCTAGTGCACTTCTCAACTGATCTTGCACAACATTAGTTGAGCAATTCCCATTAGCATTAACATGCCCTTAAGTTTCTACTGTCCTATCATTTAAGCAATAATTTGAGGATCAATTCAATTTCATGGGAATTTCACTATCCCAGGCCTGCTTTGTGGCATAGAGAATATTAGTTGTCGAGATCATTTAATGTTTCCGTGGTCTTTTGTGAAGTATTTGAACACGTACAACACACAAACACACACAAGCATCATTAAACTAATACCATGGATGAAATAAGTTACAAAATAAGATTCGCTTCTGAGGCGAGGATGCCCATAAGTCCCCCACCTTCCCTCTCTCAGCTCCCAGGTTTTTTGTAGACACCATAGTAAATAGGCCATGCAGAAAAACATCAGGATTGGTCCCGTAAGGGATTTAAGGGACACTTTAAAAGAATACTGAGTCCCCAGCCCATGCTGATTTCCAGCTCAGATTAAAGCATTGCCTCTAGAAGGTCTCCAGAAAGACACTAATTTCTAGTCTGGGTTAGTTAACATAGGAACTCATTAGCAGAGTTTCCTAACTGTAGTAGGTGCTCAATGCATGCTTATTAAATTGAAATACCATGAGTGAACTCACATCCATATGAAGTGATTTGCACAGGCAGTAAGAGGCTGGAGAGTCCTATAGTACTTGGGGTGGGACAGGGAGGGAACGAGAAATCAAAATCTCACTGGAAGATTCAGAGTTCTTATGTAACTGAAAGAGTTGGCTGAGCAAACTATATTCTTGACACTGAAAATTATTTCTAATGGCTGCAAGAACTTTCAGAGAAATCACCACAATGTGCTTAGGTGGCATTTTATATGTTCTCATTCATAGGCAGTGGAAGAGGCCTGAGGGATGTTACCATTGCACTAAGACTGATTGGTTGTAAGGCCTCTGAACCTTGACACTAATGACAAAAATTTCAGCAAGTCTCCAGGCTGCTCTTGGAACCTCTTACTGTTATGCTCTTTATAGATCATTCTGCTCCAACCTTAGCTTGACTTCATAGGACAAGCCCTGAAGATGATCAGTTATAACAGCATATAATGTGCATTCAGAAAATAAGAGATTGGCTCCTCTGCTACAAGAGATGCAGTATTTTTTTTAAAAAAATGCTTTCATTTTACAAAACCATGAGACTTACAGGGAAATAAGGTTGGGAACAGACCACTCAAAACTTAAGCAACTTTCTAACCAAAACATCAACAGGAAGAATAATAAACCTAGTAAAAACATTCCCCCAGTTAACCTAACTAAGAAAAAAAGACTACTGTAAACATAGGAATTGTTGCTTTTTTTTTTTTTTAAAGGAGAAATAGCTTGATGGAAGAGAGGAGGTGAATGACTCAGGCTGTGGATTTGTGGAGACAGAGCAAACCTCGCAATCAGAGACAACCACACAATAAGCATTTCCGAGACAAAGCATGTGGCCAAACGGGGCAGTCTTCCTCTGAACTCAATTTGGCTGTAGGTTCTATACTCCACATTCTTCCACAACTGGCTGCATTCAGCTGTGTTAGTGTATTTTGCATTCATTTGCTGTTGACTACGAAGCAAAGCATTAATGATCTAAGAAAAATCATGATTTCTGATGACATCATTCCTCTGTTTACTAACTGCATAAGAGCTAATACATGTCATAGAGATATATGTTAAAACAGGACAGACTCTGCAGGACAGCTGTAGGTATAGTACTTTTTTAGAAAATAGAAGTTCACCAGTCCTCTCTGCCTTAGGCTTTTAATAAAGGCAGAAGCCTAAACAAACCAACCTCTAAGACCCATTTAGCTCTTTCATTTAAGGAATATTCAATTCCAGAGGCTCAGGAGCAACTTAATTTTTTTTTAATAATAGGTAAGTGGCAAAGCTGCAATGTAGATATGAACTGGTGGGAGACCATGACCCAGTACCTCAAGGAGAAGAGGAATTTTCTGTACAGACATAATTTTGAAATTCCATTCCAACATAAGAAGGGGATTCAAACAAGAAGATAGTTAATCAAGCTATCCTTTAAGTGATACCCAGGCCTTTGGGAAATATGTGCCCAAGGTCTATTGGGATTTATAAATCCAGGGTAGGATCTCTTCATCTACAGCCCTTTGAAGATATGATCATGGTAGTCAACATTTTCCTTGCTTTGGGATTATTCAATTAATGCATGGCCAACAGGCTATGTTCTATTGTATTGTTTTTCCCCAGAACAATTAGTTTATGCAGGCCTCTTACTTATGCCTTCCTTGATGCTAGCTAGCCCTTTTAATTTTTTTTTTCAGCACAAACTATGAAACCCAAAATAAAAGCAGAGGTTGACTCCCATAACTGCCTTTTGTTTTACCTGGCTGGCCCCTTTGTGGCCTATTTTAACAGAACTGTATCACCTTCATATTCTATTCTTAATGAGTTTATTTACCTTGCATACCCAATGAGATTGTGCCTTGTATAATCGATTCTCTACTGTGAGATATGTCTGAGAGTGCAGTCTATTAAACTATTAAAAGAATTAACCTTTTAACTGAGAGTGGTCCATAAGCCTGGACACAACTTTCATAAAGAGCTTTCAATTACTTAAGATGTCACCATAGCATACAGAGGTGTTTACATTTACATATACTGGTAAATCAGCCTTGCAAATAGCTACTCACTAACTTTAAAAAATGGATAGTACAGAATGCTTATTTGTTAATGCATGTATATTCCTCTCACTTATCTGTGCTAATGAAATACATGTGTGCTAATAATCCAAAATGGACAGTAAAGGATAATCATTTTCAATGCATTTGTATTAAATGCATTGCTATCAATTATGTGTGCTAATGAAATACATGGAGCTACAATCCATTTGAACTCTTCAAACTCTCTTTTGGGCAATAATTGTTCTTCTTTCCCCACCCAACTTTTTACCATAACTGATAACATCCACTAATTTAATTTCATCTTATAATAATTTCACCCCAGGTGGGAAGAAATAACAAGCAGATAAATGTCCAAAAGTCTAGAAGCTGAAGAGGGAAGAGGGAGAAGGAAAAAGCTTCTCCAAATGTCTACCTTTGGATGATAAGCTTTGCTTTATCTCATCAGTGGGGTGTTGTGCTGGTTTGAAGTTGTTATGTACCCAGAAAAGTCCACATTCTTTTAAGCCATCCCTGTAAGGGAAGACTTATTGTTGGTGGGATCTTTTGATTTGGTTGTTTCCATGGAGATGTGACTCACCTAATTCAAGGTGGGCCTTAATCCTTTACTGGAGTCCCTTATGAGGACACAGAGAAACTCCCAGAGACAATTGGAGAGAGCCACTGAAACTAGAACCCAGGGGAGAAGGACCAGCAGACGTTGCCATGTATTTACCCATGTGACACAGGGACCCTGGATGCCAGCAGCCTTCCCTCACAGAAGGTATCTTCCTCTTGATGCCTTAATTGGGACATTTTCATGGCCTTAGAACTGTAAATTTTAAGTAATAAATCTCCATTGTAAAAGCCAATCCATTTCTCATATACTGCATTCTGGCAGCTTTAGCAAACCAAAACAGGTGGTAATAGAGTAACAGAGGAGATAATTGGAAAAGACACTAGTAAAATAAGAAAAAAATTTTTCAGTTACTTTATAGGCTTATATAGGTCGTTGTATTTGAATGTAATATTAAAAAGAATTTTCATAAATCTTTTCTGTTTTCCAGTTGACTTTTGTATTATGGCACATCTTGCTCTCAGAGTCTCATGACATTATCAGCAAGTCAGCTTGCTTAAAAGTTCTCCTGAACTAAAAAAGGATCTCTTTAGTATCGGGAGAGCAACTCTCTTAAATCAAAACAGTTTGGTCTCTGTCCTCAAGAAAGTTGCAATTGGAGTAAGAATCTCCACTAATACATAGAGCACCTACTTCAACTCTCCTGCAAAAATCTCAGGAAACTTTAGCTTACTTGCTAATGTTTAGAGGCAGTGAATTATTTCTAGAGAATTCAGATATTTATTGAGAGCCTACCATCTGCCAGGTGCTGGGAATACAGCAGGCAAAAAACATTCAGAAATTTCTAGCAACGTGGATTTTACTTCTTTTGGGGGGGTAGGTGGAAAGTAAATAAAAGAAGTAAAAATACGGTATGCTAGATGATGATGACATTGCTATTAAATATTAGCAATAGTAGAAAAGTCAGAAAATTTTAATGGAGGGGAAAAAGCAGGAAATGGGGATTGAGGGATATTTGAAAATGGTGTAGGTTTTTCAGGGAAGGTAAGCGATATTTGAGTTAAGATCTGGATTGGGAGGTCAAGCCAAGCATACATGTTCCAGGTAGAGGAACCATCAAGAGAAAAGGTTATGAGGCAGGAGTGTGCCTGGCATGGGGCAAAAAGAGCAAGGGGACCAGTAAGGCCAAAGAGAGAAGGGAAACTAAGAACAGGAGCAGCAAGCAAGGGCTGGGAGTGGATGGTGAAGGATCTTGTAGGCCTTTGTGATTACTTGGGCTCTGACTACAGATAAGATGGAGAACTATGGAAAGGTTTTCGAGTAGAAGAGTGGCATGATCTGCTGACCTTTGTGGGATCCTTCATGGGGCCAGTGCCTCTAACCAAAGATTAAGTGGAGAAAGGCAGCTGGTTTTCAATGTCTGAACCTCCCTCTAGGCAAAGATTAAGGGAATTAGAGCTGTGGGTAGCAGAAGTCTACGCCCTCCTCTCCCTAGTTTTTAAGTGGCACAGTGTGAAGCACCTGGAGATATAAGGAAATCCAAAGTTCATTTCATCAAGTATCCTAAACTTCAGAGGAGATGAGCACTGATATCAGAAGCACAGTGTCCTGCTAAGAAACAATTCAACAAACTTGCATGAAGAACCTACTGTTTGCCAGGCACTGTTCCAAGTGAACAGTTGAAAGTACATAAAGGACAATAACTTTCAGGGAACGATTAGCCCGGGAAGATGTCTGCATCCTTCGTATAAACCAAACTAGCGCTTGATGTGTATTCAGAACAAACATTTTGATAAACAAGATATGAAATATTAGAATATACATACATCAAACACTCAGTGACAGTATCATTGGAAAGACCATTTTTTAAGTAGCACAGATGGTAGAATTTAAATTTCAGCTTTAAAAATTCACTTAGTACCAAGAATAGAAATGTAGTTTTTGCACTGAACAACTTATAATTGGCTTTTCAGCTGATGTCACAAATCAACTCCACTGTCCATGATATGACAGAAGCAGCGCAGCCAATGGTGAAAACAGAAAGAATGCACAGCATTCCTGAGTAGCGGAGACTAAGGCAGCAAACTGTATGATAATATTCTTTTTTCTGGTTCTTAAGCAATAGCAGCATCTCTAATAGTGCTTTACAAAGTCAGGCCAACCTAAGGAGTGGTCACCTTACTAAAAAAAATTCTTTAGGATATTCTTTACTTCAGAATATTGAACAAAAATATTACTTTAGAACATTTTGCAGCACTTTAAAGTATATAAGGAAAAGAGAAGCAATGTCGATAAAGAGCGAGCTTAAAAAAGTGGCTAAGAATGGAGGTGGTGTGATGTAGTAGTGAAATGTTTAAGGATTTGGTAATCAGATCAACCTAGGTTCAAACCCTGTCCTTGCCACTTACTAGCCGTGTGGCCTTGGATGACTTACTAAACTTCTTCAGACTTCAATTTCCTTATCTACAAGATGGACATGAAAATTATCTATTTCAAAGGATCTTTCTGAGGTCAAATTACACTTTATATGTATAACATCTTGCAGCAGGCCAGGTATACATCAAGTATTCTATCAATTCTAGTTTTCCCCATAGGACGCCAGCTCATTGAAATACCAAGCTCAGTCAGGTTGGCCTCCACTTACACTGCTGTATATAAATAGGCATTTAAAATAACCTCCTCTTATGAATATCTTTTTAAAATCATGCATATATTATAAAATTATCTAAATTCTAAACTTCCAAAAAGTGAAATTCATTCTGGGTCTCTATCTCAAATTACCATAAATTTTCAATTTGTGAAGCTTGAATCAGAATTTGCTATAATTTTGCTTGCAAGACAATACCAGGTCAAACTGTGCTGCACATTACTGCATACTGCATTGTGATCATTTCTAAATGTATGTTCCTAACCCAGGTTTAGGAAATTATTTGCACATCCATAGGATGGTCTCGATCTGAACTTAGTCATGAGATTTCTAAAGAAATACATTAAAGGAAGATCAAAGATTATGGTGCCATATTGAGCATAACAAAGCAATCACTTACTAAAAGACAAAACTTTGATTCCTTCCTCTTAATTAGAGGAATTAATAAGATGTATGTGTCTATATATGTGTATCTAGAGGGAGGTGGAGAAAATATGCAAACATGTACAGAGCTTTCATACCACTCTACAAACTGAAGACACTTTCTTTAACTGCTGGAAGGAAAAAAGTTTTACATGAACTTCTCAGACTGCTTCCTAAATTTGGAGGCCAAATCATTCATAAACATTCATTTTTCTTCTCTATTTCCAATGTTACTGAGGCCTCTGTATTTTTACCACTCAAACTCAAAATTTTTTCTTCACAGGCTTTGATTCTCTCACCCTTTTGAAGCTGAATTAAGTCAACTTTTCCCAAAAGATCTTGTGCATATGAAAATATTCTGGATTTGGAAATAACTGAACTATTAGCTTGAATTTAGAAATATTTCCATTATAGTTGATTTGTTGTAGATCATTATTCGAGATTTTTAATTTTTTACTTCAAAAATTCAAATTGCTAAACCTAATACACTCTTGATATTCAATTTGGAAAATTCAAAGAAAAAAAAAGTAAAGAAAAAAAGTAACCCATATCCCATAAACCAAATATAGTCAATAAAAACTTCATTGTATTTCTTTCCTGTCATATATATATACACACACACACACAGATATACACACACACGAGACCAGACTGTATATTCTGTGTATCCTTCTACCCATTTTTCTCTTAGTCTTAAAATTCGAGCATTTCTTCAAATTAAAAACATTTTAAAATATTTTAAATGCATTATTTAACACCCCGATTCCTGAACATTTTTTTCCCCACTAGCATTAATAATTCTATGATGAACCTCATTTCACAATGTAACAGGCTGTGACATACAGGCAAATATATAAACTCAGACTCAAAATATATTACAAGGAAGAAATGGAAGAAGAGATACTAGGAGAAAGAATGAGACCAGGTATACAAGCCCTCTGCCTGTGTTTGAGTATGAAGAAAAAACTCATTACCATTTGACAGCTGCTCAGTGGTCTGTAAAAAGTAAGTTAAAGGTTTCAAACCTCTTCCCAATGGCCACAAGCCCACAGAGTTTCAGAATACAGCGTGGTCAGTAATTAACTTCTGAGTTTGATCACAATTCACATGAGAAGGGCTATGGAAGGCAAATACGATCCTGCACACAGATGACCTCCCTCAGACAGTTTTGCTTTAAGAATACAACTGTGTATGTATCAATGTATATTTAAAATGAAAAAAAAAACTAAAAGAAAGTTTAAGGAAGAGAAAACAGTTCATGTGTTACTATGGTAGAATGGGGTAAATTCATTTTTTTTTTAATTTCTCTTATCATTGCATTTTAGATTTATAGTATTAAAAACTAAGAGAAAGGGTGGCTGCCGTGGCTCAGCAGGCAGAGCTCCGACCTGCCGTGCTGGAGGTCTGGAGTTCGATCCCTGGTGCCTCCTGCCCATATGCAAATTAAAAAAAAAAAAAACTAAGAGAAAGAAAGATAGGGAGGCAAAATAAAGATATTTGTGGAAAAGGATGAAACTAATTTTATGACATCATTGCATAAGCAGGAGGTTCTGTTAAAGAACAAGCTGGGGCTGGTGGTGGAAATACAAAATTTTATAATAACAAAATCCAGTCTGATGCTTTGTGATTCTTTACAATACATGTACCTTACTTTCAAACCCTCATTTCTGTAGACTATGTGGAATACATTTTCAGAAATAAAGTCTTCACATCCACAAATAATTTTACTAACTCGACAAGTTCTAAGCATCCTCGTGCCTAAAAGTGATCATTGATAAAACTGTCAAAGTCTAAAAATATGCACGACACATGCACTGAACTGTAGTTCCATTTCTGTACTAATTTCTCTCTGGTATGGCATTGCTTCCTATGTACCTAGCATTATGGCTTCTTATCTTGGGGATGAGTTGGAGGACTTTAATGCTGGAAGAAAGAGAGCACTCGAGATTCACCTGATTTTTTTAACATCATCAATCAATGTAACAAAAAATGTTACAGCAATGCTAAAAAGTATCTTTGATAGTTGATACTGTCTCTCCTAGGATAGAGTGATGAAATCCCTGCCCTTGTGACTCATGAACCCCTTTGAAAATTAGGTGAGAATTATGTGTTGTCTTCCTGGAAAAATATGCGTGCACACATAAAAAATTCCGTAGAGAATTTCAGGACGTCCTTGGGCTCCCTGAATACCTATTAACAACCTCAAAACCAGAAGAAAAGAGAAATTTACAGAGAAATAGTAAAAAATGGCTGAGAGGTGCAGAGGGAAATAAAGCCAGGATGGGAAGTAGAAAGAAAAGTTCCCATTTTAGGCCAAACCTGTTCTCTTGTCTTTAAGTCAAATACATTTTTTGCCTAGCACTTACTAAGTGAATTTACTTCTTTTTTTTTAAATATATATATACATGGGCAGGCACCAGGAAACGAACCCAGGTCTCTGGCATGGCAGGCGAGAATTCCAACACTAAGCCACTGTCATACCGCCCGAATTTGCTGCTTTTTCATTAGAGACATCGCAAAATACAGCGCACTATTAGACTAGACAGTGAGATGGACCCTGAGACAAGGTCCATGTCTCATTCATTTTCTATCTCTGGGGCCTGGCATGTAGAAGGCACTCATTAAAGGAAAAATGAACGAATAACTGTACATACAGATGACTGGGACAACAATTCCATAGACAGAGGCAGAAGCTATATGCAGCTGTTTATTGCTACAACATAAAAGGCACTGTCACTACTAAATATTCCTTTAGATGACCACTGGGCAAAGACCTTCATATATTTTAAAACACACACTCTTTTGCACTGAAACGGTGTTCAATTCTTTTGGAAAACATTCTATTCATAAAACATAAAGTAGCATAACATAGATCTGCCTAATACTACCAGGACAACAACCAACATGCTTTGTTAATATTATGAAAGCCAAACTCAAGTTGAACATAAATGCATAAATTAGGACCATGTCTAAAGATACTTAATTTTACAAATTTAATAACTAGGACTTAAATGTATTTCTTTACTTTTGTCTTTGAAATAATTGCTGTGAAAAATGAAAGCTAAAGCACCATTTCAATGTAGTAAAGGTAATTGTAGCACTTACTGCTCATGTCATGTTGATGTATGACTATGTATCAAAGGTCATCCTTCTGTACTCATACATTATCAAATTTGAAAGCACAATATTTGATTCTGACCAACCTTTAAACTGCCCACAATATGTGAGAAAAATAGATGGAGTTATACCGTGGGCTTAAAAAAAAAAAAAAGAACCCATGTTTCGGAAGCAGAAGGGTCAGCAAGCCAGAGGCAAGGTTAGATGTCAGCACTATGAATCTCATACTATCTTAGCTTATCAATGAGATCTAGTCCAATGATCACAAGCTAAAATTGCTGTACTAATGAAGACATAGGTCTAAAAAATTAGATAGTATAGCCCCTCTGACAGAGGGCAGTACCTTGTGGACAGCAATACAGAAATAAGGACATGAATCACTCTTTAAAGACAGACAATAAAACCTATAATGGACAAATGGAATTATTTACATCTACTGAAGGCATTGTTAAAAACAGAAATGTTCACCTACATACCTTTTGTTACTCATCTGCAACACAGCAACCCCAAATTCAGTTTCTTTATTAGAAGGTAAGTAAGTCATCTACTTCCCATCTCTCCTCTTCCAACTCCAAATACACAGCACTACTGACATGACACAATTTAGTAGTCTTGTACCATCCTGGTCTAAAAGGAATCCTGGACATTCACGCTTGCTTCAAACTATTGCTTACAATTGTTTGCTGGGTGGATAAATTGGTCTTATCAGAATCCGTGAAAACCTGAATAGCTGCTGCTCTTTACTTTGGTGGTTGGGGATAGGAGGGGTGCAGCCAGAAATAGAAAATCCCCACTCTTTTTCAAAAGTAACCGTGGTTGTTTTAAAGAAATAAAAGACAACTTAAGATCATCAAGCTCAACTCTAGGAGATTGTATTACTGCAAGGAAAAAAGATCAAAACAAATATGCAAAAAGAATCCAGGTCTTGAAATACAAAAGAAAAAAAATGTGCTGAAAAGGAATAGAAAGAATGCTTAACATCCACCCAGAAGCATGTCTCAAGCAAATCTATTTTATTTCCGCTTGCATTGTTGAGATCATTTTATAAAAACTCACAGAAGGTTACTGAAAATGCATGTATTCTTTGGCTATATTAATGCTCATAATTAAGAATACAAATTATTCCCAAATATATTTTACTTCTTTTTGTTGCTAGGAAAAAATTTTTTAAAAACCCATACTTCAATTAAAAACATCAATTCTTGGAAGGAGGCAAAGCTTTTAGAATTTTGCTACAGACAGAAGGGACAAAGAGCCAGTTTCATGTTTAAAAATAAACAAAAAATATCTTAGTTGACTATACTTTGTAAAACATACTACACTGATAAAGTATTCATTATACATGTCATATACAGTATACATTTCCTTATAAGTTTTGAAGCAAGTATCCGATTTTAAAATCTGAATTCCTATAGTATATATATTTTAAAAAAAAAGGAAATATACTAAAATTATATTGCAGATGTGTGTGCATGTAATGAGTGTGTGTGTGCAAGAACCTATCTGAATCAATTATTTTGAAACTCCAGAGTTTAGTGGAACACTGTGCAACATCCGTGGAGGAGCAGGAGTAAGAGGCTGGTAAACTGCGATAAATACTAGTGGGTTCCACCCTCCCTACAGCGGCTATGACTTCCCCATCCTTCAGCCTCTTGTCAGGCAGCAATGCAGACTGTGGCTCAGCCTCCTGGTGCAGCTTGCTAGTGCCAGAGAGAGACATAAAGACCTTGTTTTACAAACTCCCAGTGTGTGGTCTGACTGCTGATTACCGCTGTTGATTAGCTACTTCAGGTGACTGGAAACCAACTCAGTAGTCATTATTCCAAAACCCATTAGGCAAAGTTGGCAGAGGAATCTTAAAGTCAGTAAACTTTCTCAAACTATGGAAATCAGTAGTTAAGGACCGCATTAACTGGGCAAATGCTGAGTCAAGAAATCACAACTTAAAAGCCATAGAAGCTCCTGGCATCCTTGGTGTCCCCTCCCTACCTTCTCCATAACAGGAAGACCCAACTTGCACTCCCATTGTAGGTCCCTGACCCTGTTCCAGTGGGAGCAGAGTGGCCCCTATACACATAGTGAGGAGCATATGTCAGTGTCAGTCTATAAGGTGGAAGTCTGAGGAACTAAGACAGGGAACTTATCTTGGCTCATCCCTCTGTTTCCTTTTTTTTTTAAAGATCTACTTCAGAAAGCTCCAACAGTAATGTAAGATGGATCAAAAAGGATAGAGGAACCAATAGGAATTTTGCCTGGATTTTGAGGAACAAGTTATATGACCTTTTCCCCACTCAATAATTCAAAGAATTTGAAATCTGCCAAATTTCTCATCCTAAAAAATTTGCGCGAGGCCATTGATATTTCTTTCACAATCTGCATTTGTGTGTGCATGTGCACACATGTACATAAACATTACCTACTCAAGAGCGCTTTCTATACACGAGACACAGGGAATATAATGATGGGCATAATGATGGCTCTGCCTTCAAGGTATTCATAGCCTGATGCAGAAGACAAACATTATGAAAGAATTTCAGGAGTATGTGTAAGTGGAGCGTCTGACAAACCTTAGGCTAAAAGAAGACAGCCCTGGAGTATTAATATTTGAGTTATCATAGAAATATAACAGAAACCAAGAAGAGCATTAGTCTAGTTCTTTCCAGTACCAAAGAAGGAGCACTCTATAGGTAGTTAAAAGAACAAGGACTTAAAAGTTCCTAAGTTTGATTCCTTTTACAACATCCATAAGCTAATGGATGGTCTTCAGGAATTAATCACTGCTTGATTCTATCTTCTCACATGGTTGTCTTGAATTTGTAAGAGAACGTGTGTGACAGTACATAGAGCACAGCATCTGACCAAGAGGAGGGATTCAAAAACTGGTTCACTTAATTCCCCACCTTCTTCACCCTTCAAAATTAGACTGATGGAAATATTTATTCTCACAAAAATAAATGATTTTCCGTTTTCCTAAATCAAGTGCCAGATATCTGGTAAAAGTGTTCAGCAGCTGAAAATGTGGCCTATTCTCACAAAATCCTGGAATACAAACTTAAAAATCTAATTTATGAGGGAGATTTTTGAGAATACTTTTTAATCTTCCCAAAGCACCTCCATTCTTCTATGAAATTCTGCTGCCAAAGGAAAAATGGAAAATAAAAATGCTTTTATAAAAAACTAGGAAAAAATGCACAAAGCAGAAAATCTAGGTTTTAAAACAGCAGCAAATATGAAACTGTATAAGTGGAAGTGTTTTCTTCTCAGAAAGTCCAAGAGTAATATAAATTAAACCACATAAAACAGGATCTCTGGAGGATAAAGAATGCAAAATTATAAATGAAATCTAAGTTTCACCAAAGCAAACTGATAAATGGTAAGTGGAAGAACTAGTAACATCTAGCAAATTCAGCAATTTTTTAAAAAAAGGCATTTCTAAGAACTACTTAAGTTAAAAATGTAGATCACTTTCTGAGGAGAAATTAGGCTAAGACAAATTAATAATTTATGGACTGATGCAACTTAATGTTTTAATTCTGTATTCTTTTTATTCTTATGTTTTAATCTACATAAGCACTTTCCTATATTTATGTATTTGTCTAAATTCAGTCTGAATATGTTTACTATTAACCAGAGTATAGTTAATACAATTAGATCTTTAATAATTTTGAAACTAGTCAAATTACAAAACTGGGAGACGTAGCAGATCATCAATTCACAACCATCTCTATCTTGTTTCATCTTTACTTAAGTATTTGAATTACTTTTAATGGCTCCTGAGGAGTTTATAAGCTTTAACTAGATCTCTTCTAAAATTATACAATGGATTGAAGTTACTATATTAGTTTCTTTCAATTTTCTAAAGTATCTCTGCTCTCCACAATTGTTTTAAAAGTTATCCATAATTCCACAAATTATCTTCATTCTTTGATCCTTCAACTGATTTGTACACAAAACCCAGCATTAACATTGTTAAGTAATATTGTAAGAAAAAAGTTTTAAGACGGTTAGTTTTATTTAAGTAATCTTAAACTCTAACGCCAAAAATTAAGAGGCAGTGTAAATTAGTGGTGGTTCAGTAGAAAGCATCCTGCATTAGAAGTTGAGATCTGAGTTCTGGCTGAATTCAAATACCTTATTTTCCACTCGTTTAGATGTACAACTTTGAGTTAGTTGGTTATTCTCTCCACACGTCAGTTCTTTTTTCTATAACCCAAACAAGAAGGAGGGCTCAACAATGTCAGTGCTGGCACACAGTGAAATAAGTTAAGGACTGAAGAGTTTTCACAGCAAAGTTATTCATTCATGTAATAAATGTGTCAGACATTGTGCTAGGTACTAGAGATACAGAGGTGAATAAAACAAATTAAGATCTTTGCACACACAGACTTTATGTTGTGTAGAAGGTACAGTAAATGAGTAAACAAATAAAATATTTACAACTGTGATGGCAAATGAGTATAGAGATAGAATGACATGATAGAGAGTAAAAGGCAGAGGCCAGCTTTAGATAGGGAGCTCGGGAAGGCATATCTGTATGAGGAGGAAAAATTTAAGTTGATACTTAGGCAGAAACAGACTAGCATGATCAGGGAAGTGAAAGGAGGTCCATGTGGCTACAGCACAACGATTGAGGAATGGAGAGACAGAATCCAGACCTTGTTTGTAAACCATTCCAAAGGCACAGGGGTAGAGTTCAGATGGCAACCCTTTGAACATTACTAGGTAGGGAAGCTAAGATCACTCTGGCTAATAGAACCTGATAGTATGATTTTCCTCAGACTAGCCTTAATCAGAAATAATAATGCCCAACATTTTGCTCCTCTTTCAACCAGTTTATTACAACAATATCAGAATAAATTTTCCTCTTTTAAGAGGTATCATTCCATCACAGCATGTTACATGTTGCATTAATTTTACTAACCCCCTTTTTTAACCTTCCTCTATATCTTTTAAAGATATTTCTTATAATATCTGCATGATTCTATATTATATTTCTCTGAGATCCTCCTCATTTTCAAGTAATGTACACCAGAATTTGAAGGTTTTATAACAAGGTGATCCTGCAAGGTGTTAATAAAATGTATATTGACCAATAATAGCAGAAATGAAGCTAATTCATATATATATATTACACACATACCTATGATAGAGAAGTTACTAGAGCACTATAAGTTAATGTAGAATTGCCTCGATTAAGAGCAGCTGAATTATATGCTCCTATTATTTTTTGATTTCCTTATCTCTAGAAAGAAGAATTTATGGCCCTTTCATGTTTCATAAGGATAGCAATAACAAATGCTACCATTCATCTATTAATTATCAGGCAGTGAGCTAGGCACATTACACAAATTATTTTTAATCCTCCGAAAAGTAGGTACTATCCTTCTCATTATAAGAAAACAGTCTCAGAGAGGTTGGCTGACTTGCCCAAGACTGCAGAGCTGGAATTCAATTCTATATACACCAAACTCTGGTAACTAAACCATGATGTTTCAGACTATTAACAGATTGGGTTCTTTCTAAATACCTGTCAACTACAAGATATTAAGTCATAGAGATGAATTTTTTTCCATAAAGATGAATTTTTAATGATAAAGAAATGCTTTATTCAATTTTAATAAACTGCGTACAACTTACAAATTTTAGCCACACATCATTTCTATATAGTCCTCTCTTTGGCATAATTTAATTTTTTTTTAATAATGGAGAAGAAAAATAAAAGGAAGCTATAAAAGACAGCCACGGGGCAGCTGCCGTGGCTCAGCAGGCAGAGCTCCAACCTGCCGTGCTGGAGGTCTGGAGTTCGATCCCTGGTGCCTCCTGCCCATATGCAAATTTAAAAAAAAAAAAAAAAAAAAGACAGCCACGTTGTAGTTGAGTTCCAAAAATTATCATTCTCAGTCAAATTTTTTTCCCAGATAATCCATAGTAAACATATCAAATCCAGTGGACTATCAGCAACTAACTGCCTAATCTCATGATTTATATTTGCCTCTCCAAGTTGACAAATTGCCTAAGGTGTTCCTGAATCAGAAAAACCTAACCTCTAATTACAGCCTCTAAATGTCTTTGTTTGTTTGAATTTGAAAGGTAATAAATCGGAATATAAGCATTGTAATTTATTCTAAGCAGAGTCTGTAGGTGTTCATATTGTGAGTTCTTCCTACTAAGATTTTGGCATCCAAGTCATACTGCAAATTGAAGAAGTCTACTTATTTTAAAAAAAGAAACTGCTGCCAGATCAACTTTATTTTCCTTAACAAAACACAAACAAGAGCACAAAATTTACTTCTATATCATCATTATTTTACAAGTATAAATAAATAATGCTCAGAATTCAAGTACAGTCAAGTGCAGAGATAATTCCTATTTGTTAATATGTAAACATAAGCTAATTATATACAACATGTACCTTTGGCCTAGCTGCAAAATAAATGAAATAAAAAAGAAACACTGCATTAGACTGTTCAATTGCATTCTTATTGAGAATTCGTACCAATGCCTATGTAGTTACAACCTCTACACTGCTTAGTGCAAATGCCTAAACAGATACTCTTTCTACCCCATCCTAACAAAGAGTTAAAATTCTATCAATTTTTAATAACGAAGAGTTCAATATCTTAATTGAGTTCCATTCCTTAAGTTAAACACTATTAGAGAACTTATTCCTAGCCAAAGTTCTTCCTATGTCAAAATGGATATTATTTACAGGTCATACATTTGTAAAACAAGAAGTATATCATGCCTGCTTACTTTTAGAATAAACAAAAAATATCTAAAAGCTGTCTACAATAGTATTGGTTTTTGTAAATTCAAAAAGGATGTTATTTTACTGATATCATTTGCTTTTAATTTTAATACTCATGTAGATACAACTTTGACACCTTGAAATAGCCAGGCAATCTGAACTCAAATTAAAAGCATATACTTAGAGGAAAAATACACCACCCAAAAAGCAATAACTGCATTAACAAGACTATAAATATCCAGTTGAAGGCACGTGGAAGCATTCACTCCTTTATCATCAAAGATTCTTCACTTGGTTCAGGATTTGGAATAAAATCAACACTGGAAACTATTGATTTGGCTTCATTCATTGAGGTTTCCTCATTCTCAGTGTCTTCTTGTTTCTCCTCTGGTTCCTCTGTGACAGACGCTTTTTCAATCACTTGGTCTGCCTGCTCTGTAAGTGATATTTTGTCATCTGTCTGCACTGTACTGTTATCAAGAATATTTTGTTCTTCTAAAGATTCTGAAAAGATAAAGATAAAATACTTTAGGAATACCCAAAGTTAAAACTGCTAAATCAGGCAAAAAAAATAAACACATGCAGACACACACACACATATACACACACACAGAGACAAAGAAATAGTGGACTGGCTTAATATTTTCCTTAAAGTATTTTAAAACATATAATTCCATATAGCATAATATATATGAGTTGGTGAGAATGAAGGAAAAAAAAAACAATTTGGGAGCGATAACTTATAACCAAACTTCACCTCTCCATATTTTCATACAAAACAGTTCCTAAAAACACATTTAAAAGCTGAATGTTCAAAAACCAAAGTTCCAACAGAATTATGTCATGAAATAACCCAGCAAATAAAGCAAATATGTTAACCCTCAGATTGTTTCCTGAAGGAACTGCCTCTTTCAAGCCCCGACAACCCTATTAGCAGCAAATACTTCTCTCTCTCTCTCCTCTCTCCCTCCCCCTGTGTGTGTGTATGTGTGTGTGTTTGTATATGTAAATTTGTGTGTGTGTACAGGGTACTATTTCTCACACTGATGTACAAGGACCGGGGAAGTTAAGACCCTAAAGGTATGACAAACGTCCACTTGCCCTCTGCAAGAAAAGCCCTTAGTCTTGAAGCCCCTGCCTCAGAATATGCTACATGCTAGAATGGTAGGGAGAGAAAAGGGTCTTTTGTCCCTTCTCTTCACAACAGAAGCTAGGTAAGGATTTTGGTCGGTACCTGAGAATTTACTCTTTAAACTTTAACTGTTTGAGTTTTAGTAAGTTTAATCCCCTTAACAACTTAATAACAATTTTATTAAAGATACTCCCTTTAATTCTTTAAAGTTTAAAGAAACTGATGGTGGAGGGATGCCAGGAGACAAGCTTTGAGCCACTCAATTTCCAAATTAAAGAAAAAAATCTAGTCTTGAGGTGGCTTTTTGTTTTGTTTTTGTAATAAATAGGAGAAATTTGGATAAACCACATCAGCCAAACAAAAAAGCAGATTTTCCCACTCTCATAGGTGACACCTTATGATATACGATAAATGCTACTGATTCAAAAAAATTCTGCAGGGCAGGCCAGTCTTCATTAGTAAAAAGTTTTAATTACCTCATATAGTATAGTCAGAGTTTTGAAAAAAAAAAGGAAAAGAAAAGAAATTAACGGTTATATTTACTCATGTTAACATGGAAGTCTTACAAATCCATGGTTTTACCATACCATAAGTAATAAAAACAAATGATCCATATATCACAGACTCTATGCCAAGACTTTAAAAATATTTAAAAAGTTATTTCCTTATATAGATACCTTGGGCTCTGGTTTACAGAATTACAATCTCCTTTCCCTTCTTTACATATAAAATAAAAGCCCAAATTCCACAGTTAGGGACAGGTTTTATCATATAAAAATTTCACATGATCAGGAAAGTAGTGAGGAATGGTCAGAAATCATAATATTTGATATGTGTACCTTAATATGGAACTTAAAATGTCATTGCTGCACCCGTTGTAATCTTATAAAAGTCTAAGGTGGCTAGAGGGGCCAGCCTCTCCAGAGCATGAGCTAGTTCCATCTCCCTAACCTATATTATTGACAGTCCCTTCCAACATGAAAAAGTTAGAATGGGCATAGCCCAAATACCCCTAAAGAGTGGGAGAAAGATCAAAGGTGAAAGTGGAGTTATACAGAGAAGGCAGGGTTTAACAAACGAGTATGATTGCTGAATCATTATACTGATATTTCTTTTAGTCTCTAGCATTTTAGAGCAGCTAGAAGTAAAAATCTAAAATTGTGGAATTGTAACCCATACCAAACTCTGAAATCTGTTCTACAACTAATTGTTGCACTGTGCTTTGAAATTTATTGCTTTCTTGTATACATGCTATTTTTCACAAAAAAAGATAAAAAGTCAATTTGATGATAAAAAATACTTATTCCTTCTAGCCTACAATGTTCTGGAGCAGCTAGACGGAAAAATCTATAACGATGGTAGCCCATAACAAACTCTGAGATCTGTCCTGTAACTACTTGTTGAAGAGTGCTTTGAAAACTATTGCTTTTTTCTTTCTCTGTATATATGCTGTATTATACAATGAAAAAAGGTTTAAAAAAGAATCCAAAGTGGAAAAGGTATAGGCCATTCAAGTTTTGCTATTTATATGTTTCAGTCCATATGGAAAGCAAAAAGTATACCTGAAACTCTACTGACATGTACAGATAATTTCTGCAACAAGGACAAGCAAGTTCTTCAATGGAAAATTTCAGGAATCACCAACCATTTGCAATTCTATGCTCACAGAATTTACATAGAGTAGAATTTTGAAAGTCATGCTTTTCCACAAATCTCTGGCCATACAGCAATACTTATTTGTCAAGAATTTAACAATTTATTATAGTATAGTAAGCCTTCTGAAACAAACCAATAAAGCCACATTAAAAATAAAAAAACACTTCAGAAACCAAGGCTCTGCTCACCAATAAACTTGTTTAAATGAGCATAGGCCCACAAAATTTGTTATATTCTGTCTGACAGATTGCCTCAATACTGTACTAAAATCAGAGAGGTGACAAAGTTCAAGACATATTAAAAGTCTGTTATGCTATTATTTTCAGAAACACACACTACTAGTCAAAACCAATTTACTTTTTTAAAGTCTGGAGTTCATAGGGAAACTCTTAATATAAAAAGATTTTAAATGTCTATAATTGTGCTGGTTTGAGATCATTGTGTACCCTAGGAAAAACCATGTTCTTTCAATCTTAATCCACACTTGTGGGGGCAGACCTATTGTGGGTTGGACCTTTTGACTAGGTGGATCCCATGGAGATGTATCTCTGCTCATTCAAAGTGGGTCTTAATATGCTTACTGGAATCCTTTAAGAGGGAAACTTTCAGAAAAAGCTTCAGAGCCAACAGAGACAGAGACATTTGGAGATGAAGAAAGAAAACACACCTGGGGAAACTGTTTGAAACCAGAAGCCAAAGGACCAGCAGATGCCAGCCACATGCCTTCCCAGTTTGGCCTTTCTTGAGTCAAGGTATCTTTTTCTGGATGCTTTAGTTTAGACATTTTTGTAGCCTTAGAACTGCAAACTTGTAACTTAAAAATTCCCTTTATAAAAGCCAACCCATTTATGGTATATTACATTTCTGGCAGCATTAACAAACCAAAATAATAACACATGAAGTCAAAGAAATGCCAGTGAGCCATGTGCTATCAAAATTAGAAAGCAACATGATACACAAAGTTTGCCAGCCAATACTGTATTGTATTTTGGTGAATACATGGAAGAATAAAAAATTAGTGAAATGATGGGTAGAACGTAAAAACAATCAAAAAGCCTTTGACTAATTTTCTTCCCCCAGGTTAATTTTCAGAATAGTACACTTTAATAGAAGTAACTACAAATACTTGGTATTGACATGATGCCTATAATGCAGACATCAGTTAATCTAAATGAGATCAGTATTTGTTGTTTAGAAGCCAATGCCATTTTGTGAGACGTTATCTAAACAAGTCCTAAATGAACTTGGTATACAATACTAATTATTGTAAATAATTATTGTAAATCAGAGAATTACTTATTAGCAATTCTAAACCACAGAGCTTACAAATAAAATCATTTAATATATTCCAGAAGTACTTGATTTATTTCTATGGGAGAGCATCATTTATCTATTCTAATAAAACCAGTACATTTTTCCTATGAAATTGTAGTTTAAAATAGCTTGGCAGTACAAAACACATTTCAGAAACTGTTTACATTTAGGTATAAAATGCTAAAAGAGAAACAAGACCTCGTGTTCACACTAGTTAAATGGATCTACTCTTCCCTGCACAGCACCATTTTGAGACTAAAATATAAAACAAAGTTACCTAAATGACCTAATTCCATCTATAAGAAAAACCTTTAAAAACAGAATTTAGCATTTGTAATGCCAAGAAAGCAATATACTGCAATGTGATAAAACAAAAACCGATCCATGGAATTTATCTCTTTCTCCTCATGCCAATCTTATCCCCTTACCTGAAAGAGAGATATTTTTCTATCAGATAGTAACAATTGGCTTCCAGTTGTATGAGTAAAGCCTCAGCTAGTCAACTCAATCTCATAAAACTGAGTATAACTATAAAATGAATACCACTGCCTCACCTATAAATCACACACAAGCAAAAGATATGTAATAACATCACCTTACCATTAAGTTTTTATTCTACCTCTTGAAATAATAATTTTGGAAGAAAATTAAAGAAGAGTTTACAAAACAACTTCATGTATTTCCATAGGAAAATTACTTCAATATGTACTACCACATGCTTCTATCTATACTAAGCTTTTGAAAAACCTCCATATTTGGGTGAATTTAGTTTGATTCTTAATTTTTCTTCTCTTTTACAGTAACAAAAACAAAAAATGTTTGCCACTACATGCACAGACTATAAAACTTACTCAAAGGAACGTTGTTAAATTAAAATTGACAATCTGTCTTTGAACTCACAGGTTTTAAAAGGATAGTTTTTACAAGATTTTCCTGTCTTTTATACTTAAGTCAATTTATATTTAAGGTACAAAGACATTCATTTCATCCCAACCCAACCTAATGGCTCAATTAATAAAATTCACTTAAATTACAACCATGAGAAAGTAACCAGTATTCAACACATACAATACTGTTTAATCATTTACCATTGGTTTAACAAATCAATTGGACAAGTAAGGGTTTCAGCTAAGCAATGTTCTAAAACTAAAGTATTATGTAAAGATGTTTTAGAAAAGGGAAATAAGAAGGCCAAAAGATCTCTCTGTCTAAAGTAAACACGTAAAAATATAGATAGGCAAGCTTATATTTGGGTAAGCTGCAAATAATTAAATATCAAGAAACAAGCTTTTTGGATCTGGCAAACAGATTTCAACAAAATTTACACTGCCAAACAACCCAACTTCCTAGGGAGTCATAATAAACAGTACTAAAAACAGAATTTTCTCTTCAACACAGCCTATTGGTAACAAATATTTTGCTTGAAAGAAAGGAAGGGAAGAATGGAAATCAGATTACCCAGATAATTTCACCTTATATAAATCTTATATGCAATTTTTGGTAATGTTGATTAGATGAGTTTTGTTATTAGCAAGTTATTTCCAGTTGAATAAAAGAGCAGTGAAAGCAAAATACTAATGGTTTTAAACATGCTAGTAAAAAAATCACTGGACTAGTATACTTACAATGTAGAAACATAGCACCCTAATGATTGCTACATCTAGCAAAAATAATGTTATATATCAGGCATTTTGAAAATCATATTTAAAAAAAAGGCAAAACTGATAAACCACTTAAATGTGACTTAGCAAAGATTTAAGTATCACCGTACTACTCATTTAACCAGAAAAGAAACTGAGGAATCTAAAAGCACTTCTTTATGCTGGCATACTATATATTATGTGCTCTCAAATAAAAAGACAATCCATCTCCCAGTTACTTGTGTTTCTCTAATAGTCTATACCAAAGCATCTGGAAACACAGTTCTAGAAAAAAATTCTAGGAATTCAAATGAGCAATTAGTGGGAGAAATTCTTCTAGGTCTCCTTCTTTGATGAAAACTCCAAGATTCCACATGTTCTAAAGAGTGGTCCAAAAATTTTAAAAGCCTTACATCTCACCCTCAATGTAAAACTTCCAGTATCAGAATCCAAACAAAATTTAATTTCAAAGCCTTGCATCAGAGGTTAAGAAAAACTGTTGCTTCTATTAATTCTAGATTATTCATATAAAATGGTTACTGAGTATTTATTGAAAGAAAAGTTTGAATAGAAGAAAGTGACTTTTTGGTTCTAGCACGTAATCTTTGCAATTCCTACTGATACCAAACAGCTATTTCAGTACTTAAAAATATATAAAATTTAAGTGGGAAACTTATTTTTCAGACTTGAAGTTTTTATATCATTCAAGAATCTAGAAATCAGAAATATAAGCCCTCAAAATTATTTTGGCTGTTAGTACAGAGAGATGATCGAGATGATATGCTCTTACTTAAGAGTTCAAATTAATCATGGGGTATGCCACGGGGGTTCAAAACAAATGCAGCCTTTATCTGTACATCAGAAATACTCCCAAGTCATTTACTAAAGGAATCCAGTTTGGAATTAGTAACTGTGCATCATGGTGTTAAGATAGGAGTCTCCAAAAAAAGTTTCAGCCTTCTGGAATGCCAAAGATGAAAAACGTGCTCATAGCCATTTTGATGACACCAAAGAGAAGTATTATGAAAAGGCTACCACTCTAGAGACTACCTTAGACCAAATGGAATTGTTCTTCAGGTTCTAGCATTACGGTATTATTAGACTCTGCCTCAAGTTTTGTCTTCACCTATTAACATTACCTTATTAGGGTTGAGATTGAGCCAGTTATACTTCATTCCGGAGATTTCAGAAAGAAAGTGAGGCATCTGGGGTATTGTTCCTCCTAAATTAGATAAGAAGGAAAGGTACAGCTGGGTGTCGTTGGCTAACTATCCATCTTGACCTTAGCAGAAGATATAAAGCATGGGACTCACTATCAAGATTTTTATTTTGTGGCTATCAGTTTTCAAACATTCACTTTCAATATAAAGTTTATTCATGGAATGAACTTCAATTTTTCTTCTAGGCATCTTCAGTATGAAAATACTTTAATTTTCAGTTCCAAGAAGCTGCTTTGTCAAGGCAGATGGTTTGCATGTGAGAGCACGCAGCTCAGAGTATGACTCAAGCAAAAGAAAAAATTCAACATTGTGTTTGGAGCAGATGTTGCAGACTTGGAGAAGATGAATGCATTGATTCAGTGTTCGAAGTATACAGGCCTCTGTCATGGCTATCCATATTTAAATTCATTTTGATATTTGTTAGTAAGCCAAAAACCAAACCCAAATCAACACACATATTTTAAATTGGCGCTTCAGAATGCAAAATTTTAAAAAAGATACTCAAATTCTCATACCGTACTTCTGCTATCTGAAAGTTTACTACCTCAAATATTATTCTCAGTTAAAGCAGTTTTTGGAAGACCCAATGCTTTCATAAAGAAGATATCAAATATATGTAAATGATAATTATGAGAAATTGAAAGGAGGATTATTAACTAAGAAAATAAACTATGCGATCTAAACATCCAATAAGCATTTTTTTTCTATATATGCATTGCACCAAAACATCATGGTCTGTGTCATAATTTTAGCACTCTTCATAATTCAGTTGCTTAATTAACAGGTCCATTGGCTTAACAAAACTAAAACTCCCAACCTACAATCACAGCAAGAAATAACTAGCAATTAATAGTCAGATCTTCCATCTCATCTTTACCAAATTTTCATGAAATTGTTTCAAGAATTCCTAAGACAGAACTGCAACATAAATTCTAAACCCCAATAAATTCTTATAAATTCTGTTTCTCTAAAACAAGGTTGATTCCACATCAAAAATATTCATCTCATCATGAGCAATGTTAAATCCTGTACCTCTGAATTATTATCCTACCAATGTAATCATCCAAAGACTGCAAAGATGACTTTCTAATACAGATTCCTGCCTTCTGGTAATTTCTACCAATTTAGATAGTAGACACAAAGTTATTTTATCAATCTTAATCATAAATCTTACAAGAAGTTTACCCTATGAGTAGCTATTTCATAATTCCCATAACTTGCTTCACTCAGGTAACTTTAAAAGCGAGAAAAACAATTCCATGAAAGCATTACTACTCAAATATCCCAACAGTTATAGAAGAGGTCACTCCATAAAAATGCTTACCTAGCTGTTGTAGATGCTTCTTATCACAACATAAGCTGCATTTTAAAACTGAATCAATTCATACCAATCACACAGGACGTTACAGTATCAAAATAGCTGATATATGCATGCTGCACAATCTAATAAATTAATCCATTCCTATCTAGAAAAAAGCATTATGCTTTTGTTAAATAGGATAAAGTAAAAGACAAAACTTTTAAATTAACATATTCATACCTTCACTGAGTTGGCTTTCTGATGGAAGCACACTTTGTGATGGCAAGGGACCAATTGAACTTGAGCCTTCTGCAGCCTGCCTTTTCTCAAAACTAAATTCTGGAAGTCTTGGGGCCTGAGGTCTAGTTTTTCTTGCAGGATTCAAGAAAAAACAGTAGGCACATCGAAAAGCTGCAGAAAATTTAAAAAAGTAAACAAAACCATAAACCAAAGAAAGTTCAAGGACAAATCAGATATATCACAGGATTAATTTTGCAAATAGTCAAAAACCTTTCACAAGTTATTTATTCCTTCTGAAATTCACATTATCTTAATATTATGACATGTGTTCTAACTAAAGCAGATTTTAAAACATACTAATTATTATTAGAATTAGAATACTAATTTTAAAGTAAAAGGAATAACAAGTTACATAGCAAGCTAATTTTAAAGCAAGATTAATAATGTTCTAAATGTATTATTGAAATTACATTTCTAGGCACCAGAATCATTAGATATTTTGAATATTGAGAACCTTGCTCATTTGTCCAAGAAAATGTGGCATGTCATATTTCAGAAACATAATCAGTTTATTATAGTAGTTCATTTTTTCTCTCTCGAACCTGGGTCTTCAGCACAGCGGGCGAGAATCCTGCCACTGAGCCACCAGTGCGCCACCCTATAGTAGTTTTTAATAGCAGCTGCACGTGAGAGTCATCTACATAACTTAAAAAACTGCTATTGCCTGAACCCCACCTCAGATCAATTAAGTCAGACTTTTTGTAGGTGGAAACTGGGCATAATAATTTTTAAAAGCTCTTTAGGTGATTCTGATGAACAGTGAGATCTGAGAATAATTGGCCTAAAGGTTAAGCACTAAATGAGGAAGAAACCTGAGTTGCCTTCTTTGTTTTAGTTCTATGTGCTAAAATAAGGTAAATGTGCCTGACCAATATATTCAGTCACAGACAGAGTCTAAAATAAAATGACATTACATAGAAAGTAGCAAAGAATGAGATATGTAAGAGTAAAATATTTATGATCTAACTGCCCAATAATTCTTACCAATATATTCAAATTCTTCTTTCAAAGCCATGCCATTATGAGAAAAACATTGCTGACATATAAGGGCATACCTACATCAAAAGGAAAAACGTACAGACCAGTTAAAAAGGCAGAAAAAGCTCACAGGAGAGGCTACTTTAGCAATCATGGCTAATATATATTTTAACATAGCTAAATATGCTGTAAGTTAGTTATTACCTGATAAACCATAAACAACATGCTTTAAGTTAGTTAACAAAAGCTAAAATTTCAACCATTTTAAAATTTAATTTATCCTAAACTAAACTAAGCAACAGTTAAATGAATGTAACCTTACTAAATTAGGAGAAACACATTTGATAACAGAATATTTAAATTTCAGTGATTCCCTAAGTATATTCCTTGGGATGACAGCCCCAAAATCTTTGGTGATACAAAGTTGGAAAAGATGTAAACCTCTTACAGATTCATAATAAATATTATTAAAGCCTCTGAGAAGTCTTGCAGTAAAAGAAAATGTATTTAATTTTGTTTAGTCTGGTTCAAAGTCTAATTTCTATGATTATAATTTGTCATGATTTCTATACCTTTGCCACTTATACTTAAACATCTTCCTCATTTCTAATTATACACTTTCTCTATTCTCTATGTATATATTTAAGAAGTATTTGGCCTAATCAAACTTCATTCTGTCTGTGTTGAATAGCACATAATTTATTATATTAACATTAAATTCTGGTTCCCTTATCAAAATGATATTAGCTAGTAAACATGTCGAAAATCTACTCTACTATGCTGTGAATTATTTAAAAGTCTATACTATAACAATAGCTCTTCTCATATCATGTCTATCTCCTACAGATATTATGAGGACCCAATAAAATAACTGAAAAACATTTTAAGAACTATAGTTTATATAGTTCTTAATACAGGTAAATATACAGGCATAGTGCTAAATACAGGTAAATCATCCTCACCATTATAAATATTGTCATCATCACTAAGTCCAAAACGACACCTATAAAATTCCATTTTTACATTCATTTTGCTAGGTGTTCACTACTTTTATGTTCTTCCAGCTTAAAAGTTTCAATGAAATGATTCAACTTCTCTAAAATAAAAACAACACTTCAAGGGTCCTTAATATTACTTTTATCAAACAGAGTTTATCTAGACTATATCCAAACTTCTACTGAAAAACAAATGAATAATTTTTGCCAGAGTTATAAAATACTTCATTAAGTGCTAAAATCAGGAAAAGGGAACCACAAAACTGTAGAACATCTAGCAAACACACACACACACCCTGACCAGTGAACGCTTTCTCCATTTTCATTTATCTACCATCTTAATAATAATACCTGTTCTGTGGACCATCACCAACCAAATATTCAACAATTCTATCCAAAGCACCCCGTTCTCGGGGGAGAATGGGTCTTGCTAAAGGTGGACCTGGAGGATGAAGACCTAAAAATAAATAGACACAACCATGAAATGTAATTCAATTACCAAGAAATACCTCTGTTTGTGAGAACTTTTTAAAATATTTTAACAAAATAGCAAAATTATACTTATAAATCTCTGTACAACATTCAAATATGCATTAAAAATACTACACTGTGAAAAATATACATAAAAATGACCCAAATTGAACTTCTAAATATGAAAACTACAATGTCTGGGAAGAAAGAAAAATTTATAGATGGAATTAACAGCAGATTAATGAAGAAAAAAGGATTGTTGAAGTAGAAGATACAGTAACAGAAATATAAAATGAAATGCAGAAAAACACACCTATAGCAAACTATGGATTATAATTAACAGTAATATTTTAATATTCTTTCACCAACAGTAACAAATGTACTACACTAATGCTAGGGGTCAATGATAGAGGGAGATAAGAGGTATAAGATGTTTGGGGTTTCTTTTTCTTTTCTTTTTTTTTTTTGAATAATGAAAATGTTCTAAAATTGATTGTGGTAAGGAATGCACAAGTATGTGATGATACTGTAAGCCACTGATTGTTTAGTTTGGATGGATTTTATGGTGTATGAATATATCTCAATAAAATTGCATGGTATAAGCATTATGTACTGTCATCATGAAGATGAAATTCCACTAAAAATAAAATTGAATTTGCAAGAAAGAGAGATATAGTTTTATAGTTTGACAACAATTAAGAATCTCAGTAATAAATATCAAGTGTTAGTAAAATGTGGATCACCAGGTTATCTAATCATTCTTAGTGGATTTTCAAATAGATGCAAGTACTTTAATAAACAATGTGGCACTGTCATGAAAGTCAAATATCCATACAACCTAACAAGCTGAAATTCCACTGCTAGACTCATATACCTTAAGAAATTCCTGCACATTACCATCCAGTGGTTAGGCATTAAAAATGTCCACAGAAAAACTGTCTTTGCATTTGGAGGAAATTTTTTTAAAAAACTGTTGAAGACACAAATGGCTACACAAATTATTGTCAACTTGTCAGTAAAATATTATACATCAGTAAAATACAGCTACAGACGCATCTAATCATTAAAATATATTGATAATTGTGTTGGTTTGAAATTGTTATGTAAGTATTATTGATAATTGTGTTGGTTAAATTGTTATGCACCCCAGAAAAGCCATGTTTTCTTTCCTCATCCAATTTTGTGGGGGTAGACCTATTGTTTAGAGTGGAAGCTTTGACTGGATTGTTTCCATGGAGATGTGACTCTACCCATTCAAGATGGGTCTTGATTAGTTTACTCAGTCCTTAAAAAGGGGAAACATTTTGGTGGAAGCTCAGACACTTGAAGAACAGTTGCTAGAGAGCTGACAAAGACAGACATTCAAAGATACTTGGAGTACTGACAGAGAACAGATGCCTAGACACAGGTATTTAGAGATGCAGATGTCACCATGTACCTTCCCATGAGATGCTAAGCAAGCAAGAACACAGAGTTGTGTCCCAGAGGAGCTATGGGAAGGCCCATAGACAGAGGGGAAACCATTGGCATCAGAAGTTGTAAGCAACGGAACTGGAAACAAGGAGAAGCAGACACCAACCACATGTGTTCCTATGTGACAGACATCAGTCTTCCTTGAGTCAAGGTATCTGTTCATACAAATTTCAAAAACATCTTATAGAGGGTGTAAGTGTAGTTCAGTGGTAGAATTCTCGCCTGTCATGTGGGAGACCCGGGTTCGATTCCTGGTCCATGCACTCCCCACCTCATCCCTCAAAAAAACAAGCAAAACAAACAAACATTCAACAAATAGTGCTGCAATAACAGAATACTCACATGGAAAAATAATGAAATGTGACCCTGCCATAAAGCATACAAAAAAAAAATCTTATCAGCTTTTTATGCAGTTCAAGCAGGTTCAAAGCATCAGAAAATAGAAGTTTTCACTGATTGTTTCTGGACACCTGCATTTTCAATCCTGACTTCTTAATGAAATGGCTGACAGGATCCATGTTCAGTCACACCCCCATTAGTAAAGGATTGATCACTTAAACCCTCTGGGGACTCACTTTGGAAAATTCAGGAAGGTCCCTGATAGAGCTGCTTCTGGCACTAGTCTCAGAGCATGCTACTTGGATAAACTGAGAGTTTTCAAAGTCATTGATTTCTGGCTCCTTTATTCTTTAGAGTTTAATTCTCAACTAATGCCTTTCCTTTCACAATTTACTATAAGCTGCAAAGAGAAATTAGACTGTACCTTCTACATTTAGCTTGGAAATTTCCTCAGCTAAATATTCAAGTTCATCATTTTCAAGTTCTGCCTTCTCTCCGACATGAGAACAAATTTTGCCAAGTTCACTACCAATTTATAACAAGGATCCCCTTTCGTGTAGTTTCCAATAACACAATCATCATTTCCTTTTCAGACTTCACTGTAAGTACCTTTAACGTCCATAATTCTGCCCACAGTCTCTTCAAAGCAATCCAGGCTTTTTCTAACAAGGACCTCACAATTCTTCGAACCCCCAACCATTACCTAATTCCAACTAACCTCATCAAAAGGTCTTATTTACAATGGATTCAAACCCACAGGAATGAATTAAGATTATGAACATGCTTTTCTGGAGGGCACAACTCTATACCACTACACCACAGATTCAAGATTTTCAACAAACGCTGAGCACGAGAAAGATAATTTGCATAAGGCACTGAATAATCAAAGTGCTTAAAATAAACGAAAAAATCTAAAAACCAGTCAGAAAACAATATTTTCCTTGTTAAATCTTAAAAACAGTCAGAAAAAGACGTACAGAGGAACATAGCTAAGAATGACAGCAGACTTTTTAACAGAAAAGATGAAAGGCCAGAAGACAGTGGTATAATACCTTTAAAAGTTCTGGAACAAAAACTGTCAAAACTAGTAATCTCTATCCAGTGAAAATGTCTTTCAAAAATGAAGGTTAAAATGAAGACTTTTTCAAATACATAAAAGGTGAAGTAATTCATCACTGGCAGACAGAAAAGATAAAAGAAAGTCTTTCAAGCTGAAGTAAAACAACACCAGAGGAAAATGTGATCTTCACAAAGGAATGAAAAATACCTAAAATGATTATGACATTGGTAAACAGAAAAGACTTTTGTAATATTTAAATCTCTTAAAAAGATCATTAATTGCTTAAAGGAAACATAATAACAATATGTTGTGGGTTTATAACTTATGTAGAAGTTAATGTATGACAACAGTAGCATGAATGCCAGGGGGTTAAATGTAAGTATTTATATATAATACTTATAATATATATATTTATATATATATAACATATATTGTTATATGAGTTACTAAACTATATATGAATTGTCAGGGAATCCCCTGATACTGTGTCAAACCTTAGGGATACCCAAATCAATAGGCCATGCTCTCATTCATAAGGCTGACTCTTGTGAAGCTTATGTAGGTAGCAGAGAAGCTTATACTACCTACAGGCATGCCTCAGTGTTACTTCTGGAGGACCTCTGTTGTTGCTCAGATGTAACCTCAGTCTCTCTAAGCCCAACTCTACAAGTGAATCATTACCCTCCCCGCTAAGTGGGACAGGACTTCCAGGGGTGAAAGTCTCCCTGGCAACATGGGAGAGGACTTCCAGGGATGAATCCAGATCTGGTATCATGGGATCAACAATTTCATTCCGACCAAAAGGGGGAAAAGAAGTGTAATTAATAAAGTATCAGTGGTAGAGAAAGTTCAAATAGAGTTGAGAGGCTACTCTGGAGGCTACACTTACCCAAGCTTCAGGTAGACCTTGCTACCTTTCATAACCTGCCAACCCCCATCCAGGACCATTTCAGTCAATCCTAAAGAACACCTAGGGCAATATATAAGATTCCACATGGGTTCCAGGCACTAGAGTAACTTTCCAGAAACCTACAACCTCCAGATGGGTTTCTGGTCCAGATAAGTCCTGAAACCTAGCCCAGCCTCTCCAGAACATCAAATAGTTCCATCTCTCTACCCCATATTAGTGACAGACCCTTCTAAGAGTGAAAATTTAGAATTGCCATAGCCCAAACAACCCCAAAGAGAGGGATGGAAAGATCAAAGGTGATGGGGGAATTATACATAGAAGATAGGACTTAACACGAATAATGAAAGACTAAAAAGTCTCCAGTATTTAAGAGCACATAGAAGTAAAAATCTAAAATTGTGAAATTGTAACCCATGTCAAAGTCTGAAATATGTTCTACAACTAATTGTGGTGCTGTGCTTTGAAATTAATAGCTTTTTTGTTAAGTTATTGTTCACAAAAAAAGAAGGAAAAAAAAAGTCAATAGTGATGATTAAAAAAAAAGTATTTAAGCCCTCTAGCCTCCTATATTCTAGAGCAGCTAGAAGGAAAAATATGAGAGGATCGTATGGTAGCCCATGACAAACTCTGGGATCTATCCTGTAACCACTTTTTGAAAAGTGCTTTGAAAAGTATTGCTTTTTTATTTCTTTGCTTTGTATATATGCTATACTGTACAATAAAAAAAAGTTAAACTACATATGAATTGGTATTTGAAAGTAAGCTATAAAAAACTGAAGATATACTATAAACCCAAAAGCAACCACAAAAACAACAAAACAAAATGTTATAACTAATAAGGCAGAGAAGATAAAATGGAATCATAAAAAATATTCAACCCAGGAATGTCATTATTGCAGGGTGCTAAAAATAGATGGTAATTAATATTTTAAAATGTCACCTTACGTGTGAGACTAAAGCAAAAAATGTTTGTTACAAAATTTATATTTTGACTAGTGCATTTCCTAATATAACTTATGTAGATAGTTTGATTGAACACTATAAATACTTGGAATCTCAGGTAGGACATTAGATTTTGTTGGTTTGTCCAGAGTGATGCCCCTATGAATCCCAGAGTGATTCGATCAGTGAGTGGAAAAATATTTGCAAAGCCCCCTTTGGGGAATGGTGAGAACAGGGAGAAATTCAACTTCCCCAAGTTGAATTCTTGATATTCTCAC
>PVIY010009152.1:0-73727 GCA_004026745.1 Myrmecophaga tridactyla | reverse complement strand
TTGTTTTTTAGTCTCATGTCCCTTTTGATGCTTCACAGAAGCCAAGTGAACTGCATCTCTAGGAATTGGGCTTTTTTTTATTTGGAGTCACCCATATCAGCTTATCTTCTTTTATGGGATACTCTTCATGTTCAATTAAAGCTATTGCTAACAGGTGCTCTGGTCAACCAGGGTGGCTGATAGCAGGCAGAGCAAAGCAGAAAGCAAAAGTGAGCAGATGAGACCAGGATTCTGTGACTGCTTCTGCTATTAACTTATTCTTATGGGAAAGCAGGCACAACTTCTCTAACTTTCAAATAAAAACAATAGCATTTACCTTACCCATTTCAAATGGCTATTATGAGGCTGAGAGGCATTTGATGGATTTTTTTTTGTATGCTGTGTGGCAGGGGTCACACTTCATTCTTTTTCCATGTGAGTATCCCATTATTGCAACACCATTTGTTGAATTTTTTTGTGAGGAGGTATGAAGGGCACTGGCTAAGAATCAATTGATAGATTTTTAATGCATTCAGTATGCTATGTATTTTAAAGATGATACTATAAACCTAAGAAAAAATGAACAATTCACAAAAGTAAATATACTAATAGCCAATAAGTATAAGAAAAATGTTGACCTCTTTAGTGATTGAAGAAATGCAAATAAAAATTGGCAACATTTTTTAAAATGACCTGTTAGGCTGGTGTGGGTGGTATGAAATGGATTTTCTTACACATCATAGTTGGAAGCATAATTTGTTCCAATAATAATAGGTAACATTATTTTTCAAATGACTACAACTTAAATGTGAAAAACCTTCATCCAAGAATTCTACTTATAAAAATTTTTTCTAAGAAGATAATCTGAGAAGTGTGAATATAATTATTTGTAATAATGAAAAGTATATCAGAATAAAAAAGGGAAGTTATCATTTTGACAGAATATAAATGATTTCATGGTCAGAATTCCTTTTGATGCATTTAAAATGAACTGAGAAGGCAGTACACTGATTTTCAACTCTTTTTTTTTTTTTCTGAAAATAAGGTCTCAGAGGATAGTACAGACTGTATAGAGATGTACAAGTTCGAACCACATTTTCAATACAACACCTTCTTTCTCTAGTCATTTCCACCTCATCTATAATTCTATTAATAAATTAAGACCACAATTCTTATCCTGTTTCAAATACACTCATGTTGCATCTTCCCCATTCCTGACCTGTGTGCATATGTATATATGCATCCCACAATTTAATTATAAATACAGATCATCAGTGGCTGTGATTTAACAATAAATACAAAAGCCCAAAGAAGAGTGTCAGAACAACGTTTCCTTACTTTGGGTTGATGGCAGAATGAATGACTTCCTGAAGACTAAGATCCCATGAGGGTCATCATGCACAGTGGTCCTTCCAGTAGATACAAGCCTTGGGCACAAGACTTGTTCTTGTTTTCTTTCCTAATCATTGTTGTAGAATGGATCATGTATGCCAATTTAGACATGTTCTTAATCTTTACAGCATTCCTGTGGTGTGAACCCATTACAAATAGGATCTCTTAAAGATGTTATTTTTAGTTAAAGCATGGCCCAACTAAATGACAGTCTTAATTTAGATTACCGTAGGCTTTATAAAGACCCAGAGCAGGAAGTCAGCAGGAACCCAAGAAAAGACAGAGCATTACCATGTGAGGGGAAAGCCAAGGAACCCTAAGGATTGCCAGCCAGTCAGAACGCTATCAACCCAGAAGGAAGCATACCTTCTAACTGCTGAAACCAAGTCAATAAATTCCTGTGGTGAAGCCAACCCATTGTGTGGTATTTGTCTTTAGCTTGGCAAATTAAGACAGTTATTATGTACATTTCAATCCTTCAAGGATAAGGGCAAAGAGACTAGCATTTTGGGACAGTATCAGAAAGTAGGAAGAATGGAGTTGTTTCTCTGTGCTTCAACATAGTTCAGTATTTTTAAAGAGTATGTGGGACATAGTAAGTGATCAAAAGATACTTGCTGAGTGAATAAAGACTTTCTCATGCTAAAGGTTCAAATGGTGAACATAGCTCTTATCCTAATATATACAACACTCTTGATTCAGAATTAAATGCATGATAGGAAGAAAATGTCTGGGTGATTTTTTTTCAAGATATTTCTCCTGCTTCATAATTATTTAATAAGGACTTCACGCATTAAAGAATCTTTACTCTTTGTTAGTTCCACATCATGAACTCAATGCACCACTGGTAGACTGTTATGTTAAACAAAACTTTCCTTTTTCCTGAGAAACAGTGATTAAAATGAAAGGACATTAGTATTATTTCTATCAGTTCTTTGAGTTTCTTGATACATTGACATTTCAGGCTGCAGCCTATGTTAATTACCTTGGAGGGAGAAAAAAGGAAGTCCCAGGCCATTCATCACCACAGAATGTGGGGGAATCTCATTCACAGAATGAGGAGGAGGAGTATTTCTCTCAAATGCTCCTGAGGACAATTTCCATTCTGAAGCCTGAGCACTCTCAAGAGCTCTGAAAACTTTTCCACCAAGTCAGTGTATACCTATCAGGATTCATGCAGGAGTCCAACTCCTTTCTGCAGTTTATTAAGCTATTTCCCTCAACAATAGCTGGTGGCAGTGAACAAAACCCAGCAATTTATATGCTGATACTCTGAACTTTAAATTGGGACAGAATTCTTGTATATTCATAATAATGACATGGTCACAAAGCAGACATGAAAAACAACTTTTTGCATGAAGAGAGGGGAAAAAATCTCAAACACGTCTCCTTGCCCAAATAAACCCATATACTGAATCAATTCTGGTATTATTCTAGACATGGATGGGTATATTTTTAAAAATATATTTTTATTGAGAAATCCTCACATGCATACAGTCCATCCATCGTATACAATCAATGGCTCACAATGTCATCACATAGTTGTGTATTCATCACCATGATCATTTGTAGAACATTTGCATCACCCCAGAAAAAAAGAATAAAAAGAAAAAAGAAAAAAAAACAAAACTCATAACTCCCATACTCCTTATCCCTCCTTCTTATTGACCACTAATATTGCAAGCCCTCCATGTGCCCTTCCAGCTGAGAGAGAAACGCTGAATGCCATCAGCCTTCTTGAACCAATGAATTTTTCCTTGGATGCCTTAGATGGGACATGTTTTCAGCCTTAGAACTGTAAACTAGCAACTTATTAAATTCCCTTTTTAAAAAATCATTCTGTTTTGGTATATTGCATTCCAACAGCTAGCAAACTAGAACACTACCCAATTTTTTTTATCCCTTATCCCCCCCTCAATTATACCTATTCATTTTCCTTATTTTTTTACTCATCTGTCTATACCCTGGATAAAAGGAGCTTCAGACTCAAGGTTTCACAATCACATGATCACATTGTAAAAGCTATCTAGTTATACAATCTTCTTCAAGAATCAAGGCTACTGAAACACAGTTCAGTTTCAGGTACTTCCCCCTAGCCACTCTAATATACTGCAAACTAAAAAGGGATATATAGATATATAGATGTCCATGTAATGCATAAGTATAACCTCCAGAATAACCTCTTGACTCTGAAATCTCTCAGCCACTGAGACTTTATTTTGTCTCATTTCTGTCTTCTCCCTTTTTGGCTTTCTCAATGATATGGGTATATTTTAATTGTGAGTTTATTCTATTTATTTTTCGTTCAGTTCTCCAGTCTCACAGTTAATCTAGGAGGAATAAAAATGAGGAATTCTTTGGCATAGGTTTAGCAACATCACAATTTGATCACACTTGCATAGAAAATGTTATTTCTATAAAATAATCTATATTTTTACAACTAATCTTCCTCATACACAGTACTCCTGGAGCAGCAGAGAAATATAACTATATCTATGAACAGTAGCTCAGTTTAAAACTGCCTCTCTCAAATAAATGGTCAATGTTCTTTAGCTGTGCTCCCCTGCTCCTTCTTCCCTCTGTCTCTGTACTGGTTGTGTCCTTTGTCTCCTTGCCATGCTGACCTTGGTATCTGGTGAACTTAAGGTGTGTTCTCCCATGGTTTGGGTCTCCCTGACATCATGGTTTACCCTCAGTTCTTAGTGCCATTCTTATTCACCCTATAGTGAATATCCATTCAAGAAGTGTTGAGGTACTGAATAAACAAAGGGAGTGAAAAAGGCTATGGACAAGCAGGGATAGTTTCAGAAAATATGAATTGACAGGATCTAGGAAACAATCAAGGGAAAAGGTAGTGTGGCTTAAACAAAAAAAGGAAGATATGCCTCCTGCTAAAAATTATGCACCCCAAATCACATAATCATGCCATAATGTATGTTTCCTGAAAGATGGCAATATCAAGTAAAATTGCTATTTATATTTTCATTTAAATGAAAAATTTGGCACTTGTCTATTAGTTTGTTGGCTATTAGTTAGATGGCAAATAGCTGATTAGAAGGACATTTGGCAGAAAGGGGAGATGGCTTCACACTGAGAAGGAAGAGAATCATATCTCGTTTCTCTGGTTCTTGTGCAACAAGTTTATCATCAGCCTGTAATTATCTGAGCTCACAATGGAACAGGAATAAAGAGCTTAGAACTCCAAAAAAGCATAAGCATTTGACTTTGGAAAGCATTTTTCAAATGATGCAACTACAAGACTATCCCTTGTTCTGGAAATACATACCCTGTAATTAAGCCCTATGCAAAGTGCGCCTTTAAAAGTTTGAAAACTTTTTCCATGTCTTTATCCCCTGCTCAACCCTCACTAATCCTTTCTTTTGTGTTTTTGCTCCTTTTCATAGCATCGTGGTCTCTGAATTTAGAAACTACCTCCTATTCACACACTCTCCAGCCATTTCCTTTTGGTGACATGAAAGTAGAGAATCTAGGCAAGACCAGCTACACAATTTGTGGGATCCAATTCAAATTAAAATGCAAGGCCCCTTGTTAAAAAATTATTAAGAATTTCAAAACAGCAACAGCAGAATGCTAAACCAAGTGTGGGGCCATTCTAAGCATGGGGCCCTCTGAGACTAAATGACTTACACACCCATGCATCTTAGCTTTGTTGTAAAATAGCTGAGCTAAGTTGCGTTATGAGTGGTGTGGAGGGAGAGGGAGAAGGGGAAAACATAGCCTTAATACCTTGCAATATCTCTTAAAATGAAGTTACCAGGGATTGGGGGATGGAGGAGAAAGGGAAGTTGTTGCTTAATATGTTCAGAGCTTCTGTTTGGGGTAATGAAAAATTGGGTAACAGATGTTGATAATAGTAGCACAATATCATGAATATAGTTAATACAACCAAACTGTACACCTGAAAGTACTTAAAATAGGAAATTTTGAGTGATATATATATATATATGACTGCAATAAAAAAGTTTAAAGATAAGGGAAATATCTTTTTTATTGTCTGACAAAAATCACACTAGCTTGAATCCTTCCCATTTTGTGCCTATCACTGACAGATCATACATTAAGCAGCTGGTTTAATCAAGGAACTAAACGAAAATGGCAAAAAATACCGCTAGCTAAAAGTGGATGGCAAGCCCTGTTTGAAAATGAAATAATAGGTGGATATTGGCTATCAAGAAGAACAAATCATTAAATATTCTCCCAACTATAGTGTGGTTGTGATTTTCATAGAAGGAAAATCGAGGCCATTCTCCATGGACCTTGAGCTGAGGCTGTAGGTAAGGATTAGTAATAATGAATCTTGGCTTCAAAGAGTTACCTTTTTCTCCTAAGTTCCCTAACTGAGACCTCTGACATTATAGAGAGATGCAGGGACAACAGAAGGGAATTTAGGGAAGGCCCTAACCCTATTCATAACCCTAACTTACTGACAAATAAGCCAGGCTGAAGAATTTTCTCTGGATAGGGCAGAAGCTCCGAAAATACAAACCTTATTCACTGCAATATTTTTCTAAAGTTATATTTTATATGTTCACATTGAAAATAATTATCATAATAACAGCTAATCTGTTAGAATACATCGAGAAATTGACTGCCATACCTTGGGTTTAAAAGATGCTGACCTGTATTAAAGTAGGTAAGAGATGAGGTCTGGGAGAGATTTGATACTAGCCATGCCTTCTTCCTGTTCCTGTGTGTTTAATTTCTACAGGAGCCATTTGGAGACAATTTGATGACTTTCTTGAAGGCTAAAGCAGAGTGATTTGAGATGAAATAGGAACTGGTCAGAGTTAGGAAGAAAATGTGAGGGATTGGTAGACTTGTGTGTGTCCAGTGCATTTTGCAGACTGAGAGCTATTTACAGTATTTTTCAGGATATCTTACCAGTTCCATGCAGCAGAGTAGAAAACAAAAGCACAAATTCTTAGGCTAGAAAGATCTGCCTTACAACTTTCTAACTATGTGACCTTGGAAAATTCACTTAATCTCCTTCAAATTTAGGTTTGCTATCTATGAAATGAGGACAGAATTGTTCTTAGAATTAAATGAGTTAATATAAGAAACTGCTAGCAGAGTTCCTGGTACATACTGACACTTAATAAATATTAGTTCCCTCTCCCTCTTCTTCCCTTTGTCTTCCCTCTTTCACACATCCTGGGATTATAAAAGAGAAGATATAGACCTCCACAGAAAATCTTTATAGTCTTTCTCAGAATGGAGCAAGTGAAAAGAGCATGTTGCCGTCTAAATCCTTGGCTCTTGAGTTTAAGGACTGCTAGTCCTCAGCAACTGTTCCTGATACCAGAAGTTTATAGCCAATGATTTTTCACTTCTTATCCTGCTGAATCATATGTCTTCTGCAGCAAGAAGCAAATCAACAAGAAATGTTTTGATTACTTAAGGGGTCATTCCTTCATCTACTCTTTCATTTCAGCAGCATAGAGTCACCCCATACTGGGACATGTGGCTTTAACAACAGCATTCATTAACCCCATTGCCAATGCTATTGCCAAGGACATCCTGTGAAAAAAGAAGTGACCCCCAGTGTAAGGCCCACCTTTCCTTGGGATTCTAAATGATATTTTAGAAAATGGGTAGAAATGCAGACTTATGTGAACACATAGACACATACACACAGTAAAGTCAGACAGCCAATAGCATCTTGTTGGAAACAATGGTAATGGGTAATGGTGCTTCTGGAAAACACAAACCAAATGGGGTTGACCCTAAATAGATACAGACTATAAATGCAGTCTGATTCATAGACAACTATAAATCAAAATTTTAGCTATATTTCTTTAGCTGCCCCCCTCCAGCTCACTTCCCTCCAAGTCTCCAAAGGATCAATCTATTAGCTTTATATCTATGGCAGACACTGCTAGCTGGGTGCCTCATATAGATTCTCTTCTTCCATGTTCATAGAAACTTCATTTTGTTTGAAGCAACCAAATACAAACATTTTCTGGGGGTCCTTGTAGCTAAGGGTGGCCATGTGACAGAGTTCTAGCCCAAAGGAACAAAACTTTACTGAAGATTAATGAAAAAGTTTTCCTGATCAAGGTGCCATCACATTTACCTTGTTGCTTTCTTCTGCTAACTGGATGGCTGAAGCTGCAGTAGCCATCCCACTACCATGAGGGAAAGGCCGGAAGAATCACAGAGACTTCAGCCTTGATATACTTGAGCTACAACCTGGTGTATGCCATAACTTGTTTAAGCCTTTTGTTTGGGTTTCCTTCTAAAAACATTCCCAAATGGAAATAGTCATTTTTGTAGTTGGCCAGAAATTTCCACTAGATTCTTTGTTATTATATAAGCATTGCTCCACATAAAGCTCAATAGTTTACAAGATCCCCTAGTGGAGTGACTCACTAGCTTTTCCCTATTTTCATATGCTGCAGCGAAAAAGATCATAGATTCTAGAGACAGAGAATCTGTATTCAAATACTAGCTCCATACTTAATGCATTGTGACCTTATCTGGTTACTTAATGTCTTTCCCTCTGATCTTTACCAGTAAAACATGCATAGTATTACTCACCATTTTCTGACTACCTCATTTACCGAGATGATCAAAGGAGAATAAGTCATTGAGTATGTTTTGGAAACTGTTAGGCACTGCACAAATGGTTATTACTATGTCAAGGACTCTTTCATATTCCTCTCTTTCCCCAATACCAGATACTTGTGCCCATGGTTGCTGTTCTTTATACATTTGAGATACAGGATGAATTGCTTTGCTCAGGTGAGCTAGATACTTCAAAAAGTAGAAACAAGCCCTGCCTGCCCTGTATAGGAATGGCAAATATTTAGCATGCTTACACTCCCTCTTTTTCTCTAATCACAGGCAAAATTAGCCAATCAGTCCTCCCAATGAGCCAAAATTATTCCCCACATAATCACCACAAATCCAACAGCATCTTAAAAACAGTAATTATCCATGCCCTAAGAAAAAAGGCAGTTGCTTTAATAATGAGAGATCAAGACAGCAAGAACTGAACACAAGGTCATTAGAAAAAGCACCATAATGTGAGGAACAAAGTGAAATATCAGAACCCTGATGATAGAACTGACAGAGGGCAGCATCTGTGAACACCACTTCAAGACTGATGGCCATGTCTGGCATGGATGGGGAATGGCTGAGCTTCAGCAATAAAGAAGTACCTACCTAACCAAGAGATAGCTGCCCAGTTTTACTCTACCTCTTCACTTTCTATTGCCTCCACTCCATACCCTGCTCTATACTCCCTGTTTTGTATCTATCCATTCTTCTCGCTGTTACTGGCCTTCTTTTCTTCCTCATCTTAGAACTCCTCATCAAGGACATCATGACCCAGACAGACATGGATTCAAATGCTGCTCCTTGTAGGCTGGGAAAAGTTTGGTGAGTTGACAAATCTCTCTTCATCTCCACTCCATCCAAGGAGGACAGGAATAGAATCTCATGGGTTTACAGTGAGCATGCAACGTGCTAATCTATGTGAAATGCTTATACATGCCTGGGCACATTGTCAGAGCTCTTCTTTAGCTGGAGTAGAATTCCATTCGCCTTCCTGGACATCTCTCAAGAATCATGGCATTTCTAGAAGAGTCACTATGGTTCCAGATATTTTATAAGGATCAGTAAATATTCTAATTTATGAAGTAAAAGAAATCTACTTAGAGCAAGTTATAGGTATACTTTGATAAATACCCACAATGATAACCTGACTCTATGTCAGATAAGTAATGGCTATCAGACATGTTTAGTTTAATATAATTTTTAATGAAAGGAGCTCCAGATTTCACTTATATTTTCCAGTGAAATTCTATCTTCTCAAATAATTTTTACACATATGGAATTTATTTTCCCTCACACCTGGCTATATTTAATTTGTCATGAGAGGTTCCTAACTGTGTTATGTTACCTATTCCCATGATGCTTAAGAGTTAAATGTGTTTCCTGCTTTCCTGAATTTCAAATAACGTGAATAAAATAACCAATCCTTGGGTACACAAATGCAATATCCTGAGACTACACACACACACACATGCACATGCATATTCTATGCTCCTGTTTTCTATTAACTTGCAGCTTGTGGGTATGGGGGAGGGAAGAAGTAATAAGAATGAGGAGATTATGAACCAGTTAAAGAGAATTACTTGAATTTTTCATATTGTGGTTTTTCTTAAATGCTCTCATCCATCCTAATAATATAGCATATTCCTGACACCTTAATAAGTTATTCATTTGATCTGTCTGCTTTTTTCCCTTATGAGTTAGATACTGTGAATACTTAGAAGAGTATTTCACATTTGAAAAGGAGAAAGAGATTTTAAAAATAACTGCAGTTTAGTACTCTATTTAAATTAGGAGTAAATTGTGGAAGCTCTTAGGCTTATCTTAACAATAAAGGCTCAAAAATAACCATTTAATACTCATTTATTTAATCACAACTATTCTACATTATTTATTATGGCTTATTAGGTCCAACTTACTAAAATAGCTTAAATTCTATTTTTACAACTTCAACTATTAAATGGTATTTTACATTTCTCAAAATATATGCAAATTGACTTTGATACCTAGTTTTGGAGGTGGAAAGACAGGGTAGAATGATAAAAAATAAGCAATCTCTGAGCAGTCAGATATGTGGGATATGGTTCCTTCTACAACTGACTGTGAGCAAGTTTTGGGGAAGTCATAGTATCTCATTGAGGTAATCTTATCTATAAAATGGAATTAATATTCTACCATCTCAAAAAAAAAGGAGCTGGACTATTTGACAATCCAGAGAAAAGTTTAAGGGTGTGTACTTAATAAAAATTGCTGAATTAATTACAACCCTGATTCTTAATATACAAGTAAGATTGACTAAAACCCCATTCCAAATTTTATAGGAAATTCAATGTCCTATTCAAGAATTTTATAAAGTTACAGAGTCTTACTTTTCTCCCTGCCGTATCCTGGTTCAGATTTCCAGCTTCTATTGTATATGTGTGTGTGTTTTACCTCCATCTAAGTCTTGTTTCTATTCCTTGACTTCTATGGTTTCTTTTCTTCAATTAGCCCTACACACACAAAACATATACCCATCTAATGCAAATAACCAGATACCACCCTCATGGTGAAGCTGTGCATATCTTACTCCAGCAAGCATTTAGGAGTAAATTGAGAAGGGCTAAATCACAGTGCTACACACAAGACAATTTACATTTGAATGCTAAGATTTCTTTTAAAAAAATCACTGGACCATGGGGCTTTCCAACCCTATAAAAAGAGGTCACAAGGAACAATTATGAGAAATCCTCTAGCAATTATTATCAGTACATGTATTTTATTGTTCTTCTGATTAAAAGTTATTATTTTAGCAGCTGGCATCAGAAATAGCATTTATTTATGTACCATGGGAAAAATTTTAAAAGCTTGAATATTTTCAATTCTCCTTCAAATTGATCTTATAAATACACACCCTTTCATCAACCAGGGCATATCAGAACCCATGTGGCAACAAGTATTGGGCTCTCTTTTATGTGGATCCTGAACAACCTGTGCTAGACATTACAAGTTTCATTTCTGAGGCTTTCAGCAGTTTGTTTAGGAAAATGCCATTTAGGGAACAAAAAAAAAGCATCTGTCTGGATCCAAAATTAGTTTCTTACTCTCCATATGTATTGCCACCAGGAAGATAGTCTGGAGGAACGTAGCCGAATGTTTTTCAAAGTGTTCTCTTATAATTTAGAAACTGTTAAGTCTTAAATGAGGCCGTGAGGAGATGTAAATAAAGTATCATAGTAAATGTTCTTTTCAGCAAAATGGATTGTTTTCTATAAGTGAGATATTATATTTCACATCATTTCCCCTAATCAGAAATATTCAGAATATGTTGGGTGTGCCTACACCATGTGATAGACGAAAATACTCTCACTGCCAAGGGAGACCCACTGATGTTACCTTTGATGGGAGCTGCTTGGGTTTGGGAGCCTGAGGATACCATGTCAACAATTTTCCCAAGCTCACAGAAGCATGTTCAGTACTGGACATTGTTTCTTCCCATTAGAGCAGTCCAGAAACCCAGAGTAGCAACTCTGAGAATGGAAGGACCAAAAACATGTGATATACCTTTAGGAAGGCAAGAACTTGAAGGGTATGCCCATTTCACAAGGGATATTGTTAGTTTGTATTTTTACCATCCTATGCACATGTGCCAACTTTGTGAACAAAGAAATTAAATTGATTAAACCTTGCCTAAAGCCCTCTGCTAATTGTTCATCGAGAGAGGAAACACAGTGTGGTTAAGATCCTGGCCTCGAGCCAGACTACCTAGGTACTGAACTTGGCTCTGCACCAACCGGCCTGCAGCCCTCAGCACATAAACCTTTCTGTGCATCAACAGAAGTAATAGTAACCTACCTCAGGAAGTAGAAGATGATAAAGGGACTTAGAGCAAGGATGGAAAACAGATACACAGCATTCCAAGTACAGCCAAAGAGTCATGTGCATAGAGAAGGATAAAGCAATCCCAAGGAGTTAGGGGTTAAACACATTCACATCTAGAGTGCTCGAGTGAAGGTAAAACTACTTGGAAATAATACAGCAAAATGAGCGTCCTATATGACACAGTGATAGAGTCTCACCAAAAAGCAGGGATATTTGAAAGTCAACACATTGACTCTACTCTGGTTCCCATCTTTAGAGTTAGCTTCAAAAATCTCATATATATATATATATAATATAATATGATATATATAATCAACTTATTACATATTCTTGGATTCAGATCAACAGGTAAGTTTAGCTCACTGAAATTTATTATTGAGTAACACACCAATCCAGTCCATACCACCAAAGATAGATCCAATCGCTAGCAAAATAACCATTATCTGCAAAGTACATAATTCCCCCCAAGTAATGTACAAATTTCCTTGAAAAGACTTGTATTCAAAGTCTCCCAAACCAAAATGCCAGGTACATTTGGGAGAGAAATGCTGAATTCCCCTTCCATAACAGTCATATCAAGCTCCATTAACAATATTGTTTTAATCATATTTCCCTTCTCTCAGGTATCTAAAAATTCAACCCTGGGCTCTGAGACAACCCATAAAAACTGCAGCAATAAAAAGCAAAAAGTGCAGACTTTTAAAATAGGCCTGAGAATGTCATTGTTTCCTGCAGGTAAAAATGCAGTGATATAAAACTCTGGTTAGAAGCAGGGAAACCGTTAGCAGCTGGCATGGAAATTACTCCCTTATTTATTACAGTTATTAAGTGAGATTCTCATGCCACATAATTCGATAGAGAATAATGTCTATTTGATTGCATGAGATGAGAGTCTGGTCCATTATTATTAATTTGTCCACTCTCTTGCCATTAAGTGACTGCTCGTCTAGACTGTAAAAAGTAGTACAGGAATAACACAAAACATTTTAGACCTTAGTCTCAATAAGATAATGAATGCCAGCTACCATACCAGTAGGATATTCAGCTACCTGCTTCAATATCTTTCTGCCCCTCTGAGATAATGTTACTCCTTACTCAGGTGGTTGATCAGTTCAGAACTCTGGACTTCCATGGTAGAGACTTGTGACCACATAAAAGTTTGTTCTTGAAGCTTTTCATCTATTAAAGCCTAGATCAGCCTGTAGGGCATTCTTTAACACCTCATTCACCTGCTATCATCAGAGTGATGGGCATTTATACATTAAATAAAATTTTAGATAATTGAAGCCTTCAGCTTTAGGTACCCAAATTTTTGCATTTTAAACATCTCTAAAACAATCATTTCCATAACAATAGGAACCCCTTCCTCTATTTTCTTCCTTTTTATTATTTTAAATCGGTGTACCGAATAGAAGCTACACTTTTCTTCCTGACTCAAGTCACTGTTGTGTATGCTGGTTATTATTTTAGGCCAGAGCTACAAAGGCAGTACTTCTGTTGGGTGTCTTCGTCCTCAAGGACCCATTATGGTCTTTGTGCACCATCTCCTGATAAGGAGCCAGGCAGCTCCAGAAATTCTCCAGTGCTGAAGCTAGTTAGGGCATCCCTAACACCAGGGTCTAGACAGCTTTGATTGACCTTTTTGTACTGCCAGCTGGCTGACTAGGGCAGGGTCTGCATACCAACATCATGTCTCAAAACCACTTAACATCAAAGAAGCCCGTTTTCACCTGGCTTCCACACTCTGCTTATAGGAGCCAATGAGACCTGTCCCTTCCCCACAGGGTTCTGAATATCTCACTGATTGCTTGCCAAGCCTGTCCCCAGACTTCTCCTGAAATCTCAATACTGTGGATTCAGACTGGCCCTCAGCAGCTCTTCAAGGAAAGCCATCTCTGATGACATCCACTTGTTATCTCCTGCTTTAAGTCCTGCTGCTGCATTTCCTGGCTCCCTCAAGGTGGTTCTGTGCAACCTCAGGGCCACCCTATTCTCTGATCTACTCTATATAGGAAGGAATTTAAGTTAACAACTTCTGCCTCTCGGTATATGTAGGTGGAACTCAATATTAGATCTTAGAAAGTCCAGTGGTCCAAAAGCCATTACTGGCTTCATTAATGACCTTTTCAATCTTCTTAATTTCTAACTGGACCCAAGAATTGAAATACCATGGGGAAGCCTGGGAAGCCATGCAGTACGGAAGCTGCAGACCCCCAACCTCTCTTTTTTTTTCTCTCTCTCTCTCCGCTCCCTGCCCCTCCCTCATATGCACACATATACACATACATAGTGGAAGAAAATCAACCAGATTACCAGTAATATAAGCCTTTATTAGAAAGTTCTTGGAAATAGAAAGATCCAAAAGGATGTTATAATATGGGGAAGGAGAGCAGAATATTGTATAGGTTTTAGTAGGAAAGGTTTGGCCAAAGTGCAACTGGTTGGGAAAGAGAGAAATTATACTGAAGGATTAGCATCCATCATTTGGGAAATCCAGATTTTATTAAGAGGAGTGAAGAGGAAGTTAAGGGTTAGGGACAAGGACATGTGAGCACCAAAGTGGAAATTGCAAAATCCATGTCCTTTAGGACATGTAAATATTTAACTTTACAGATTATATCATAGGACAAGCATCAGGCTGAGAACTTTACAAATGCAGACTCGCAAAAATATCACCAAAATTGTTGATATGACAAAACCAAGTTTCTTACTGCTTATAAAGGAGGGCACTGTATTAGCAGAGCCTTAATAGTACCTCAGAAGGGGAAGGGAAAAGTTGGGATATTTATTAAGACTTTGAAGTCCTGTTTAAAATGATTCTTTAACGTAGGGAGCTTGAGTAGGATTGAGTAAAAATCATAACAAAATAGTTTAGAATTAGTGAGCACAGCAAAGGAAAGATTTTGAGATAACAAGAGTCTCGAGATATAAACTTTTCATTACATACTTTCCATTGAATAGTTGATGGGTCTCTCAGGAAGTTCACGGAATAAACAATAAAATTATTTGCAACTCTTATCTTCCCACGCAAGAGGTTCCCAGAATAGTAAAATTATGTAAATGAAAGCAGTGAAATAGTAAAATCCGTCCAATGTAGAAAGTAAGCTACAAAGATGATTTTGATTCTGACACCAATCATTTCCCTAATGACCCTGGCTGTAGGGACACTAATTATCAGTGCTCAGCAGCTTGGCCAAGGTAACAAAGCTATGAAGTGCCACAGATAAGATTTGTACCCAGGCAGTCTGATGCCAGAGCCTGGAATCTTAGCCACTGCTCAACACTGTCTCCAGACCCTACCCTTGCAATTTTGGGTGCAGCTTGCAACACTAGTCCTCTATCAGGGCACATAACTTTGTTCTGATTAGCAACTGTCCTTATTTAGGACCTGGGCCCAACCCTGAATTCCAGCCCCTGATTTGGAGCCTCGTCTCCAACCCGCTGATTTGCTACCATAACATAGCAACTCTCCTGTGGGAACAGCCTCCTCTTCACCTCACTCCCTATATTAAGCCCCTCCTCAGTACCCCAGTGCATTAGCCTGGCTACTTAATACACTCCCCTGTTTCCAGAATTAGAGCTGATGTTTTTGTATGTCTGATTTGACAGCATGCCTGTACTTCTCTGGTGACCATCTCTAGAGCCAGCTTCTAGAAACTCCTCCCACCCTGTAGTGCCCTACACAGTGATTTGCTATTTGTTTATGGCTGGTTCAACCAACTATGACTCATGTGCCAAACCTAGCCCCTTGTCTGCTTTTGTAAGTCCTATGATCTAAAAATGGTTTTTACACTGTTAGAGTGTTGAAAAATCAAAAGTATAATCTTTTATGGTATGTAAAATCTACGAAATTTGAATGTCACTAATAAATTAAATTTAATTGGAACACATAGAAACTTGTTTTTGAGGCTCAGTGTCAGAGTTGAGTGTTGAGACAATATGGCCCACAAAATCTAAAGTATTTACCATTAGACCCTTTCCAGAAAAAAAAAATGTCAACCCCTGGTTTAGGGCCTTTGCTACCTCAGGCCTGAATTCAAGATAGTTCAGCCATTGAAGTCCCACGGTCACAGAAAGCATGTGGTCTGTTATCTGGAATCTTTTGGGAACTCACCATTGCCAAAGCCACCACTCTTGTTGCTATACATCAATATTCTGCTAGTGCCTTGAGAGACTTGGAATGAGGCTCCCCTGGCAAGTTATAATTGTACTAGTCAAATCACTCCCATCCCACTTTCAATCCTGGATCTATGAAGAAGAATTACTTAGATTAGTGAAGAAGATAATCACTCCCTCTTTCCTTCCTGTGTGTTTCCAGTTTCTAAGATTTGAGGAGAAGATTTTTTAATTGAGCGAAAGAGATAACTTCTTATTCAAATCGTAGTTTCCTGTGTTACCTAAAGTGGGATTGTTTAGAAGTAACCAAAACTGCTTTGTCTCCAGTCTCTTTTGCCATAGCACAGCTAAAGAGCAGATGAGTTAAAATAATAAACTTGATTTCCTGCTTTGCTCACCACTGGCTGGGATTCAGTCAATAAACAAGTTACTTGGGTGGGAATTGGACCAGACTTCCCTGTGGAAATCTGTGGGTGAGAGAGTACTGGTGTTTCTACATTATTCCATATTTTTCCAGATTTGCAACCCACCTTTGCCACAGTGCCTGAATTGGCAAGAGTGACTTTTTTGGCATTAAAGCAGGATCTGTAAGGAGGCTTGTTTTTGCCTTATTCTTCTTAGGGTTCCATGGCATTGTTCTCAACATAGTTTGGGTACGCACTAAATTTGCATAAGTAACTGAAAATTGAATGGTGGGTATTGGAGATAGGGTGGGTAATCTGAGCTAAATTCATTCTATAAACTGGAATATCACCTGGAAGGGGAAAAAACTGATGACCATCAGTTTTTAACATAAGACTGGAAGATTTTCAGCATAAGAGGTAGCATCATGATATCTCTTGCATTGCTTTTTCAGTGACACTGTTAGCAGCTAAGCTTCGATTTTGTTCCCAGAAAACTCTTCTTGGTAAAAATTTACTCCAGAGTCACCTTTGTTTTCTGATCTTTTGGATATGCCCAGAAGAGTGTGCAGTGACCTGAAATATGACTGTTAGTTTCAAAACATGGAGTTCTACACAGGTTTGGACAAGAATATGTGGAAGGCAAAAACTTGGGAGTGTGGAGTGGCAAAAAGACACAAGGATTGGGTCAAAGGGTGTCCTTAGGGACAGTTTTGAAGATGGATGCCACTCTAGTCAATAGCTCCTCTACCTATAACCACATACCCCACAACCTAGCCCCAACCTCTATTTCTTGCCTCGTTTCTTCATTCCTGGTTAGAAAATTACCAAGTAGTGAAACTGACTACTCAACATATTTGGCAAATTTTGTTTCACTTGTCTTTATGACATCATTGTGTTGCCTGCCTTCAGTTTGTCTTCTCTGCTTTTCCTTCACAAGGCAAGTATTATTCTACCTATCTTTTTTGACCCAGTCCAAAGTCCATATGTAACATGTTTGCTGTACCAGCTGAGCTGAAAAATCATCTGCCCATTCTCAACATTTCAATGACATTCATAGCCATTACCATTTCCTCACTGCTAAGCATGTGTTTTTTGGATTTGTTTCATTACTTTGCCTTGTGTGAATGTCTGCCTCACAACTGGACCCTAAGAAGGAGAGATGATGACTTACAGTTCCTTGTATAGCTACAATCCCTCCATCAGAACTTTGCACATGGTAGACAGACAATATATAAGTTACTGTGACAATTATTTAAGGGCCCTGGTACTTAATAGATGAATTTTAATATTAAATCAGCTCAAATTATAAATGTGGATAAAACACATAGCTTCCCCAAATGAGTTCACAATTTGCTTGTTTATTATGTACTAAATGAATTGTTCCTATTAAAACAGTGTTCATTTTCCTCTATAGAACTGGCTATAATTTCAGTCCTTAATGAAAAAAATATTATTGAAGGTTTCATAATTCTTCTTTGTTTGGCCTAATCTGATTTATTTTAGAATAAAAAGAAACTGAAGGAAGAGAATGTTTCCTGTGTTTTCACTGATCATAGAACAGTTCACATTGATTAAGTTTCCTATGTTTTTCCAAATACAGCAATATTATCTGTGTTTTAACAGTAATTATCATGCAGGCAACCATCTGCCAGCACATGTTTTTACATAACCTTTCCCCAGTGATTCCAGTGAGCTTTGCCAAATTGTTCACAAAAGTAGTCTATTACTGCAATTCAATCTTAACTAGCATGGTTATCAAACTCTACTGCCTTCTTATTACAACTGCTCTAACATACAATCATTATATTAGTTCCCCAAATTCTCAGTTATAGAATGTGATCACCCTTCTTACCCGAAGGCTAATGTTTGAGCCCATTCTCTGTTTATTTTCTGTAAAATGTGCCTCATGATGTCACACTTATGAAATTTATTTATATGAAGTTTTTGTCCATTTTTATTAATTTTGCACAAACTGCTTGTGTTTTTTACATGTATACATTTATCATTGAAACCAAACATTTAACTAAAGTAGTTGATCAAGTCTATCTAAAAATTTGACTTTTATTGTTGTCATTTGGCATTTATTGATTTGTTGCTTTAACCATCAAGTTGTTTTGGCACATAGTATATATGTACAGAGACTCACAGGTGGTAATGTTTCAAAGTGTAGGCAAAAAATAAGTTAAGACTCCCTAAAGATTCTAACAGCTGAAGACTATAGGAAATCATTGAATCATTTGAGAGCTGAGGAATGAGAGACTCTGAAGGAAGTAATCACTCATCCTTAGGTCCTGTATAGTCTGGCTGAGCCTTCATCAGGGCTGTAATTATAAACCTTCATCATCAATCACCAATTACAACAAATGAGAAGATAGAAGTTAATGATGCAAGCCGCGACAATTGCTGAACACATTTAAATGAGGGGCAGCATCTGACTGAATTGCCAGAGAACTTTGAGGATTTCAATAGATTTCCCTTCTAGCTTAAAAATAAAAGAGGAAAGAAATCATTCAAAAACCATCACTGCAGACATTTTTGTAAATAAATACTTGAAATAGAGTTTTATGTAGGGAGTAAAGATTTGTTTTTTGTTTTTAACTTACACAGACCAAAGCTAGTAGAGGCAAATGAAATAATGTCTAAATCATACAACGTAAAAAAATGGGGCAAAGAAGAGATAGCCAGAAAATTTGCATGGAAAACTAATTTCATTGCCTGAATGAAAAATTAGTCTAGAATAACAATGAAAACAACGCCTAGCGGATAAAACCACAGTAGAATTGTTTCGTGTCAGGTCGCATCTGCTGAGCCCAGAAAGCCCACCAAGGACACTAGTTAATAGTAAATACCTTTTTGCTGTGACTGCCACAAGGACCACGTCGGTGAGCTCCCCTTAATATAATCAGTGACTTCCTCTAAAAAAAAGGAGAGAGTCATTAAATCACGTTTAAATTTCCAGAAGAGAATCAGCTTTTTAAAAGAAACCTATCAAAACTTAACAAATGTAGATTTTGTGTATGTTACACTGGATCTGCTTAAGGTGATATGTGCCAGTATTTTAGAAAATATTCCACAAATAAAAATAATAATCTAGGAATACCACAAAAAACATAGGTATTAGATAAATATGGGGTTTTTCTTTTGAAGTAAGATCTGAAATGTGTGAAAAGCTGATATTAAAAAGAATAACAATAATATTGATATGACTGATGCTAGAGTAGCTAGCATTTATCACATACCTACTAAGTTTTAGACTCAGGTCTTGGCACTTTACTGCCACTCTCTCATGGCCAGCTGTTATGCAAAAAGCTTCAGCAGGTATATTGCTAGTACGCTTAAGAAGCCCTTGCTTTATGGGAAGAGAAAAGCACTTGCTTAATGGAAAGAGAAAAGGACAAAAGAAGAAAACACTGGGGCAAATTCAAGGTCAAATTTGGCCCTCAGTCTTAATTTAATAACTGGGAAGGCATGAAAAAGAAACAGTAAAACAAAGGAAAGCTCTTGGGAGCCAGGGACAATGTCTAAAGGAATCTCTGGGTTTAAGTGTTTAGGTACAATACTAGTGGCATAAGGTGTGCTATATAAGAAAAACAACTAGACCTGGTGGGAAGACCTCCTCTCTGTGGTGTGCCCCCTCATCTCACTGCAGCAGCTATAGTCAGCCCTCAGGTTATGGGGCAGACAGCCACTGTGGCACTGCCCGGGTGGCACGGATGCTCCCAAGTCCAAGAGACATGATCCAGCAGTGTGCTATATCAACTTCAAGGCCAGCTTTATTTCTGCGCCTAAAGGGAAGGAGGTAATTCCTGGCAAATGGCCCTAATTCCATGGTTCTCAAAAACCTAATTCAGAAAACCATTTTTAAACATCCCTTTAACTCTCCTGCTTAACTGAGTCCCCTAGTTCCTCCCACCACAGACCAACCTGAAGTGTTTTTTGTAGAATTAATGCATGTTGTATCATTATCATATAAGCCACAAATAGTTATCTCTATGTTAATTTTTTAACTTTATTGTAGTATAAGCAGACATATATGTATATATTGTAGTAATATATATATAACTCAAAATTTTTCATTTCAACTGCTTTCAAGTGACCAAATTCAATAGTATTAGCATCATTCACATACTGTGCTATCATCATCAATATCCATTACCCAAAATTTTTCATCACCTCAAACAGAAACTCTGCATCCATTAAGCAATACACCCTGTCCTCTGGTAACCTGTAATCTGCTGTCTCTATGAATTTACTTTTTCTAGATATTTTATATAAAGTGAGATAGTAAACTATTTGTTTTTTTCTGTCTGGCTTATTTCATGCAACATAATGTCTTCAAGTTTCATCCATGTCAAAGCATGTATCAGAATTTCATTCCCTTTTGAAGCTGAATAATACTCGTGTGTATATACCACATATCCATTAATTTGTTGGTGGACACTTGGGTTTCTTTCACCTTTTGGCTATTGTGACTAATGTTACCATGAATATTTATGTGCAAATAACTATTAGAGTCCAAAGTCTTTCAACTTTGGAGGGGTACATACCTATACTGGGATTGCCAGGTCATACGGTATTTCTATGTTTAACTTTTTTGAACCACCAAACTATTTTCTACAATGGCGGTACCATTTTACATTCCCACCAACAATGTACAAGGGTTCCTATTTTTTTGCATCCTTGCCAACATTTTTGTTGTTTTCTTTTTGTTGTTGTTGTTTTAATAATAGCCATTCTAGTAATATCTAGTGAAGTGTATCATGTTGTGATTTTGATTTGTATTTCTCTAATCATTAATTATATTGAGGATTTTTCCCATTGGCATTTTTTATTGGTCATTTTTGTAGTCTTTGGAAAAATATCTATTCAAGCCTTGCCCCCATTTTTAGTTGGGTAATTTGTCTTTTGTTGTTGAGTTCTTTATATATCCTGAATATTAAATCCTTATCAAATATATGGTTTATATTTAGTAGGTTGTCATTATAGTGATTTTAAATATTACACAGGCATCCAGACATATGTGGCTAATAAAGTAATCAGAGGTGAAAGGCCATGACAATTTCTGATCATTAACCTGTTCTCTCCACTTAGTTTTTGGAAGCAGAATCAACTACTTTTTTGAGGTTAGACTAAGTCAACTCCAGGTACCTTAAATCAATCAAAATGAGGGAAGAAATGGTAGGGAAGGGATGGCATTTCTTGAGGGGGAGTTTGGACTGTCTATTAATAGGATATGTAGGATGTCAATTAATTAATAAGAAAAAATGCAAAACGGAAGAAACTTAGCCCTAATTATAACCTGGTCTTATGAAACATGTCACATAAGTTACAATAGGCTACTATCTGAGCACGTATATTTGATTAAATGGTTTGCATTAAACAGACAAGGAGTTTATCAACTAAATCATTGTGCTTTATGGTTAGCATACACCCTTGTCTGTCCTTGGAAATTGTGCTAAATCAAACTGTTGAAGAGCAGAAATGTCACTTCCATAATAGGTCGGTGTTTCTGCTCTATTCTGCATTTCATGCTGGAGCCATCAGCCTAGAAACTGCTGTTAGAACAATCTAGGTCTGAATTAGGGCTGAGAGAAGGAAAATGCTCCATCAGAAAATGCTCAATTAAAGAAAGTATACAGGGAGAGGAGCAAGTACTGGTTATTTGTAAGACAGTAGACTGAGGCAAAATAACAACAGAGATGGTAGGACATAAAAAGTCACTGTCCAGAAGTGGGAAAATGTCTCAGGTATCCCACAACGAACTTCATTTCTTCTGCTGCTATCCAGTCAGGGATCACTGTAGGACTACCTATTACTTCTATCCATGTACAGGATACCAGTACTTGGAGCAGGGACCTAAGAAGCATCTTGGACCCAGGAAAGAAGCAAAATTCAATCTCCATTGGCCCAGGTCTGGGTTCCAGCCTTGAAGTACTGTGTGCAGCCTGTACTTCTGACCATGACGGAGTACAGGGGTTGACAGGTGTAGATGGCTCTAAGGAAACAGGCTATTGCAGTCACCATGGCAACATCCATCATCCCCTGAAAGTCTCTGAAATAGAACCTACCAGCTACAACCTTAACCAGGATCAAAGAATTTTAGCAAAGTAAAAAATGCTTATCACATACAAGCAAAAGTATATTTCTGATCTTTCCATCTAGAACAACATGAAAATTTTGTATCTGTCTCATTCAAAGTGGTTCATAACCTTATCATCAGTCTATCTACTGCTCTGCTAAGATGCCCCAAACCTCGCTGGTTGCTCTTGAGAAGACAGAATAAAAAGATCAAGTTGTATTTTGCTGTCAAACATTTTGGGCACATACTATTGGTCAAAGAAGAAGAAACATTAGAATAATAAAATTGAGAGTCACCAGTCATGAAGCCTTTAATAGTCATTAAATATACAATGAAAAATTTAAAAGAGCAACATATTTGCTGTTTCAAAAGCACTGTTAACTTTTTAGGAAAAGGAAAAAAAAATGAGGGAAAAACACATCTAAAATTCCAGATCAAAATAAATGCTGTGTTTCTGTGTTTATATCTATTTGTATATATATGTATTTTTTTCTAGTTTTCCTTCCTTTTAAAATATGTATATAATGAGCAGTATAAAAAATATATTCCTCATTCTGACCAAAAGGGGAAAAAGAAGCATAACTAATAAAGTATCAGTGGCAGAGATAGTTCAAATACAGTCAAGAGGCAACTTTGGAGGTTGCTCTTATGCAAGTTTCAGTTAGACCTTGTTACCTATCAAAACCTGCCAAAACCCAACCAGGACCGTTCCAGCCAATCCTAAAGAACACCTAGAGCAATATATATGATTCCACAAGGATGCACTAGAGTAACTTTCCAGTAACCTACAACCTCCAGATGGGTCCAGGTAAGTCCTGAAACTTAGCCCACCCTCTTCAGAACATCAGCTAGTTCCACCTCCCTACCTCATATTAGTGCAGACCCTTCCAATAGTCCAATAGAATGGCCATAGTCCAAACACTCCTAGAGAGAGGGATGGAAAGATCAAAGGTGATGGTGGAGTTATAAAAGATAGGATTTAACAAATGAAAAGGAATGCAGAATCATTAAATTGATATCTCCTTTAGTCTCCAGTATCTTAGAGCAGCTAGAAGTAAGAAACCTAAAATCGTAGAATTGTAAACCATGTCAAACTCTGAAATATGTCCTACAACTAATTGTGGTGCTGTGCTTTGAAATTTATAGCTTTTTTGTGTATATGCTATTTTTTTCAGAAAAACAAAGGAAAAAAGTCTATTGTGATGATAAAAATATTTCTTTTTGTATATATGTTATTTTTTCAGGAAAAAAAGTCAGTTGTGATGATAAAAAAATATTTAACCCTTCTAGCGTCTTATATTCTGGAGCAACTAGAATGAAAAAATCTGAGAGGATCATATGGTAGCCCATGACAAACTCTGGGATCTGTCCTGTAACTACATGTTGAAGAGTGCTTTGAAAACTATTGCTTTTTTATTTCTTTGCTTTGTATATATGTTATATTATACTATACAATAAAAAATCAAAATACATATTTATTCCTTTAGATAGTTTAATCAAGCAGTGAACAAATTCTCATACAATAAATAGGCTTATTTTCAGTTTTTATTTTCAAAATCAAATTCTCAAGAAATTTAAATGTGTATATGTGTATAAAATTTGTAAAAATATAAAACAAGAAAGGCATTCTGCTTGTGATATTACACGGAGAGGAAATTGTGCTTTAACAGAAAGAGATAGCCCATGAAATAGTCAGATTCAAAGGTGTTGGCTGGTTTAAAAAATAAATGTCCTTAATATTTAGAATTAGATATTTGACTGACAAATATAATTTTCAGAGAATACCACATAAAAGAATATGACTAAATGACTTGCACCAGCTTTATAATCTGCTTTCTATGATTCACTTAACTTAGATTATAACAACCTCCATATAGATTCCTGCAAAATCTATAGATTCTCAAGTTGGTTCCACTAATCTTTGGCACTCAAGAATCTTTGGCACCCGGCAATCTGGCCTTGAAGAAGCATAATGGCTTTAATGAATAGGAAATCAATTAGGAATTTTAACACATGGTGACATGCTTAAGAAATTAGGCCTGTCCTTAGCTAAGAGGCTCTGCTTTTAATATGACAATGAAATTGACTGTCCCTTCAACTTTCTAGTGGCTTGGAACAATACTATTCATTGCCCATCACCAATCTGAATCTTCTTTTCTAGGGAAAGCAGGTGTCTTAAGGCTGACTTGAATTTATGTTCTGGATCAACTGTAATTATAGGAGCATGATTTATTGGTTTTTGATTTGCTGCTTTCTGTTTACACTGGAAATATTGCAACCTGCTTTCCTTCTGAAACTTCCAGTCAAAGTGAATTGTACTTAAAGTGATGTGTGCTTAATTCAAATGGATAACTCCAAACTGTTGCTGATCAAAAAGTCACTTAAATGCATAACACATGAGATTCACCCCCCCCCCAATTATTTAGCCTAGACTATTGTTTTCTTTTTGGGGGGTGGGAAGGGCTGCATGGTTCGGAAATTGAACCTGGGTCTCCCTCATGGAAGGCGAGCATTCTACCACTGAAACACCCGTGCACCCTTAGTCTAGACTGTTAACACTGGTTTTCTTCACCTTGTGCCTCCAACATCTGATGCCTAAAGAAGATGTTCAGAAATATGGCAAGAGATAGAGGAAATCCATCAGTCTTGGAGTTTTTATTTGGTGAGTAAACAAAAGCCATGTACTGTGGTTGAATCAGCCAGAACTCTGATAGACATCTTCGAGCAGCCCATGTATAGCTAAATCTGCCATCCACCAACCTATTCACTGGAGTCGCAAACCTGTACTGAGCACCTGCGCAGGGTACTAGCAATGCAACAGTGAATAAGACAACACGCAATTCGTAGTCTTAGAAAGCATACGGTCTATGGGGGATTCTGTATTTCCTGACTTTCCACCCATCCCACCCCATCCTTTTTCTATTCCTTGTGTGCATTTTTAAATTTACCAGGCATCACCCCAGTTTAGTTTGGAAGTAAGCTCAATATACACTTTTATTTGCAATGCCTATTGTTTCCAGGTGGCAGGAATAGCACCAGCATGACTTTATCAGCATAAAACCATAGCATTAAGAAAAAAAAAGAATTTTTTTCAGATTATAAAAAATATCTAACTATGGGGGAAAACATGAAAAAAAATGGAAAAAACAACAACAGCTCACAAAAAAGAACAATCCCTTGCTACCCCAGCTCTGGAAAAAACACCATAAACAATTTTGGTGCATTTCCATTCAGATTTTCACTTTGCCACATTTGCTACCCATTTTCCCTTAATGTAGAAAGAAAGATCATTTTCTGATATGTTTAAAATTATTGTAAAATATCAGAATTCTCATCTGCCATGCTGGAGACCCAGGTTCAATTCCCACCCCCCCAAAAGAAAATCATTTTGGTTAATTAATAATTTACTATGTATAACGTATTTGTTTTAAGAAAAATTACTCTACTGACAGACTTGGTTAATTTTTAAAGGATATAGAAAATGCTTTTATTTTTATGCATTGATCCTTTTAGTGAAGGTTAGAAAAACTGAATACTTACCTCTTAAAAGAATTTTTTTTGTTTGTTTAAGCTATCATAAAAAACAAGATACATTTTTTTTCTTCTCTTACCTTGGAATCTGTATAATGTCTTTTCAAGTCCACTTCTGACATTTATGATTGTAGATATAACACAGATGGCAGAGAAAGAGACATGGGGCAGTGAGCAAGTTCATATCTACCCTGGGGAGCTAATTTGCTCTGTTTTCATGAAGGTATCCCAAGGCTGGGTAGTTAATACTTGTTCAAGACATGGGTACAGAAAATGGTCGTAGAAAAACAAATTACTAATTGGCAAGAAAAGGAAGGAAGGGAGGGAAGGAGAAAAATAAAATAAAGGAAGGAAAGAAAAAAAAGAGCAGAGTTGAGGAGGGGAGGGGAAGTCAAGGGAAAGGAAGGGCGTAAGGTAGATATTGACCAGCTATGACCACAGAAATTACTTTCTGTGTGATTGAGTAAAATAATTACCTTCCATAATCTCCCACAGTATGCAATTTTCTCCTCTATAAAATGGAGACAATAATAGTACTTAATGTAGAGAGTTTTTTTGAAGATTAAATGAGTGAAGTTATATGCCTGACTCACAGCAAACACAAAATATATCCTAACTATTGTTATTGTTGCTATTATGGAAATGCATATTTAAAAGTGGACTGTGACTAGAGCTGACATTTCCTCTCCAGGATTAATGTACCTGTACAATTTATAGATAATTGGCCACATTGCCTTGGCCAAACAAATTATCTGGAAACTTTGCACAAACATTTCTCAAAGCTTCATCCATCGTCCTCTTAGAACATCACATAGGTATACTTGTTAAGAATGAAGTTTTCCAGACTCAATACAAATTTCCTGGCTCAGCATTGTGAGGAGGATAGTGGTGGTCCAGAAATCTACATTTTTAAACCCATTTCTCAGATACATATGCATGTTAAAGTTTGAGAAACTCTGAAATACTTTTACCCGAAAACATGACAAAAGCAAACAATAAATCCCTTAGTAAATTTTTGCTAAAACAGATTCAAAGCAAACGGTGTTTGCAGAAATGTCAGCAGACTGGGTAGAATTCACTTAGGGCCTGCAACTTATTTACAGAATAACTACTGTAGACTCAAGAGTTTTTATATAATCTTTGTGGTCCAATAAAATATTCCCCAAAATTACTAGGGAAAAGTTTCTTCAGTCACAGAATGATCACCTGCCACCACAACAGCCACCCCTCCCACATGCACCCAAATCCAGTGTGGCAGCCAGAAAATCTCCACATTCTTCATTGGTTTCTGCAAGGGGGTTGGGGGGAAGCCTGGCATTCTAATCAAATTACTCTACTTACTCTCATTCAGAAAAGTCACTTACTTCATAAAGAATTTAAAACAAAATTCCTCTAGAAAATATGTCTCTAAAAGAGAATTATAAAATAAGGGTTGCAAGGTTATATAGGACATTAAAACACTTCAGCTATTAGTCAGTATTTCCTAGTAGTCAGCGCTGGGACTCGGCACACAGACTGCCTTTCAAATGCTGGCTCTGTCATTAGCCAGTTTAGGCTAGTAAACTCGTTGTGCTTCAATTTCTAAACAGTAATATGGGGATGACTATTGTACCTATATCACAGGACTAAATTAGTCAATATGTATAAAATGCCTAGAATTTTGCTGGAAAATACTAAATACTAAGAAAATGCTCATTATTACCACTTTTCCTGCAATCTAATGATGACTTTTTTATATAGCTGAGAAAACTAAAGACCAGAGATATTGGGTAGATCATACAAGAAGAAAGCCAGGACTAGGACCTAGATTCTTAACTCCATGCTTAAGATCCTTCCAAATACACTTCACTGAACTGGTGGAAGATAGCTCTGTTTTAATTGATTCACATCCAAATCTTACCTCTTGCCCTGAAAATTATAAGCTGCAAAACAAATAGTTAAAAATAATTTAGCTTCCCCATGTTTTGTCTAAAAACTGTAGCCACAATTGTGGTAACAATTGTCTCTTTGGTTGTAGACAAGATGATGTTTTCATCAATAATTTAATTCAGAAGAGATTTTAACAAGTCTCAAATTTTTAGTGCTAAGAAGCACACATCAATATTATTGAAAAATGGAATCTAAGAAATCAATTGTGGAAAATAAATTGTGGTGTTGCTTCACTGTGGCTCATAATTGTGTTCCTTTCATGTATGCTAATTACTTGATCACCTATTGTAGCTTAGCTCTAATTTTATTCATAGTTTTTTGTCCTTCCTCTGGAAAATGGATGGATGGCTTTGGCATGCATCAACTTCTCTTTTGAAATCCAGGAGACCAGCAAGCCATTTAATTATTTTTAGTAATGACTTTGGTGAATGCATTAGACATTTTGCTGTTTTACATTTCACCTTGGGTTTGGATGCTTTGCCACTACTAAATTGGAATATCATAACCAGGGCTCTGAGTTAGTCTATTCAGGATTTTCTGAGACTCATATCTGTATTCTATCCCCACCCCATAATAGTTTGTGTGGCTTCTTTTCTATTTCAGCCTTTGGGCTAAAACCTCGAGAGAAATGGAAATTGACCTCTTAGCCCAGCAGCTATGCAAATGGAAATATGTTGTAGATCTCTTTCCACATCCTGATTTTCAGCTCTTTCATTTAAAAGGTGTGCTTGTGTTCCTGAAGTGAGACCCACACACACATTTTACATCCACAAGAGATGCTATAACTCTTTCTTTATTTCCTAATATCTACAATAAAATTTTTCCTCTCTGTATCTTACTCTTTTAAATTTACAATAGGCAGTTAATGTTAACTAAATAAGTTAATATTATAAAGTATTCAGAACATAGCATATAGCATATAGCATATGTTATATAATATTTAGTAAATCAGAAGACACTGAATAAATGAATTTATTTTATATAAGATCTCAAGCATATCTTATACATTAAAACAAGGGATTTCAATGAATTAGCCCAAAAGATGGGAATTTTTATACTGAGACCATAAAGTCAATGTTTTGGTAATACTAAAATCACATTTTTTTTTTTAAAGCATTTTGTATTTTTTTTTTTTTAATTTGCATATGGGCAGGAGGCACCAGGGATCGAACTCCAGACCTCCAGCACGGCAGGTCGGAGCTCTGCCTGCTGAGCCACGGCAGCTGCCCCTAAAATCACATTTTTATATCAGCTCCTTACTTCACCTGTTTTAGTTCTGGATTACACCCTCAAAATGTGATCCCAAGGAAAGTAAGGCATGGAAGAAATAACTCTTCCCAATCTGTTCATTCGAACCTCTCTGTTCTAGTTTGCTAGCTGCTGGAATGCAGTATACCAGAAACAGAATGGCCTTTAAAAGGGGAATTTAATAAGTTGCTGGTTTACAGTTCTAAGGCTGAGAAAATGTCCCAATTAAAACAAGTCTCTAGAAATGTCCAATCAAAGGCATCCACGGAAAGATACCTTGGTTCAAGAAGTCGATGAAGTTCACGGTTTCTTTCTCAAGTGGAAGGGCACATGGCAAACACAGTCAGAGTTTCTCTCTCAACTGGAAAGGCACATGGTGAATATGGTAAGGGTTCCTCTCTCATCTGGAAGGGCACATGGCGAACATGGCATCATCTGCTAGCTTCTTCTCCTGGCTTCCTGTTTCATGAAACTCCCCGGGAGGCATTTTCCTTCTTCATCTCTAAAAGTCACTGGGTGGTGGACTCTGCTTCTCATGGCTATGTCGTTCTGCTCTGCTCTCTCTGAATCTCTTTCATTCTCCAAATTTTTTCCTCTTTTATAGGACTCCAGAAACTTATCAAGACCCACCCAAATGGGTGGAGACATGGCGTCACCTAATGCAGTTTACCAACCACTCTTGATTAAATCACATCTCCAGGGAGATGATCTGATTACAGTTTCAAACATACAGAATTGAATAGGGATTATTCTGCCTTTATGAAATGGGATTTAGATTAAAACATGGCTTTTCTAGGGGACATACATCTTTCAAACCAGCACACTCTCTATTATAGACTCACACATTTCTCTAGTTTTAATGAAACCTCACAAGGCTTGCCCTCACTTCTATATCTCTCCTGTCAAATACAGTGAAGATGAATTCAAGTAACTCAAATCCAATTATGCTATGATTTTTACCTACATGTAATAAAGGAACAAAGAGCAATGAAGTTCTTGTGTCTCACATATGTTTTCCTTCAGCGGTTTTAGATTTTGAATAGTTTTGTTTCCTCTTCTCCTTCTTTCCCATCTCAGTAGTAGAGGTAGAAAAATTGTCATTAGCTAAAATCTGTATACACTGATGTTCTTGGAATTCAATCACTGAACAGCTCATCAGCAGAGATATTCCAATCCCAACACTCTTTTTTTAGGTCAAAGGAGAATGAAGGAAACTGACTGCCATAAACTCATGGACTATCCTCACCCTCTTCTCTGCCAATCGACCTATTTCCTGTCTTCTATCCAGGTAGGTAGAACTTCCCATCTCTGAAAAGCCTTCACTGAGCTGTCTCTCCCATCACCAAACACCTCTTTATTCTGCATTGCCTGCTCAGGAGCCCAAGCCGGTTCAGAGGAATAGTATAAACTGAGAGTAAGAAGTCTAGCCACCAATATATACAACACTTCTTGACTCATCGATTCCTAAGTTAAATGAGGATTCTATAGGCTATTTTACAATTCCAAGGTGAAATATAAATTCCATAGTTCTTGGCACTATATTGGAATTTATTTCAGTACCATTAGTTCAATAGTTAATTGAGTCACAGGATGCTAAGGTTGGCAGGAACTTGTAAAGAAACAGCATCCTCATTTTCCAGGTGAGAAAACTGAGACCCTTAAGATGAAATATATTTTCCTGTGTTCTACCAACCCACTCTGAAGGCATTAGGCTTGGTGTATCAAAAGATATGAAAGTGAGAAAAAACAGAGTTCCTCCCATCAAGAAGCTTTAGGACTGAAGATGTGGGTCAGTCCTTGAATTTCTGTTATCATCCAGTTCAAGAAATAGTTGTAGGAATTGACAATCCTATACTTCTTCGCCTTTGAGCTCAGGATTCAAACATAACTTTGACAGTTCCGTACTCTTAATGGGCAGAATAGTCAGGTATATTAAGTGTCTGTGTATGTGCCTAAGAGAGATGTGCAAAATATTTAGGAGCAGTATAAAGGAAAGACTTATTTCTAAGTGGTCAACTTCAAAAAAGAATTTAAATAGAAGATATTTGAGTTGAACTTTGAAGAATGAGTCAGACCTTCTTAATGCCAGGTTGGGGACTTCCTAGGTGGGGAAATTTTCGGTCTACAAGTAAGATGCCAGGAAGGACTTGTGGCAGGCAGAAGAATGCCCCACCCAAAGATGTCTGTGTAAGGCCTGGCCCGGTAGCCTCTGGAAGGCCCCCATCCAAACTAAAACCCGTGAACATCCGGGCATACAGCTGTTCAAACTCAGCCAATCAGGACCTGCCCTGACAAACAAAGGACCCCCACTGCACATGGCCCATAGCTATGCCCCCAGCCCTAAAGCGCACTAAACTCCTAACCTACCACAGGAGGCCCCGTAGGCATCATCAGCACCCCACTAGCTAGCCTATATCTAGCCCCGCCGCTCCTGGGGGGGCGTGACTTCCCTGGCCCGCACCCTGAGCACCCGGACCCAGGAACCTCGCCCCGGGACAATAAACTTTTTAAACTTGAACTCAGTTTCTCTGATTTCTCAATCAGCTACCATCTAAAACCTGACAGTCTGCATCTTAATTCCAAGAACCTATGACTATATTACGTCTATATGGCAAAGGGGAATTAAGGTTGTGGATGGAATTAAAGTTGTTAATCATTTTACCTTAAAATAGGGAGATTATCCCAGATAATCTGGGTGGTCCCAATGTAATCCAAGGGTTCTTAAAAGTAGGAGGCAGAAGACTGGATTGGTGTAATGTGGAAAGTACTCAACCACCTTTGCTGGCTTTGAGGATAGAGGAAAGTGGTCACAAACTAAGGAATACAGGCAGCCTCAAGAAGCTAGAATAGGCAAGAAAACAGGTTCTCCCCTAGAGCCTCCTGAAAGAATGGAGTTCACCTGACACCTTGATTTTAGCCCAGTGAGACCTGTGTCAGATTTCTGATCTACAGAACTAAAATAATACATTTGTGTTTTTTAAGCCATTAGAAGTGGAGAACTAATACAGGACTCTATTGTTATTTATTAACTATAATACAAGTTATAGTCTCCTTACAATGCCATGCAGGTAGGAATTTTACCTACGCAGAGAAAATAAGAAGGAGCAACAGAGGTATTCTCTCATTTATGTTTCCTCTCTTTTGTCCCAAGCACATTTTCCACTCAAGTTGAAGCTATGTGAGTAAACATTGTGTTTCCCTTTTCTTTGATACTGCCAGGTGGATAGACTAAATGTCTCTGCATAATTTTCCAACCACAAGCTTTGCTCCCTCCCAAGCAGTCACTTTGAGCTCTTCACCCCAGAGGCTGAAAGGACCCCATGAGACCACTCTCCACATTCTACCAGCCCCCACAGCATTCACTACATGGCTGGTTTCTGTCTCCCTACCTTTTCTTGTGGTCTGGTAAGTAAGTGTCCCCTGACTCCGCACTCCCAACTGTTTTTCAGTCATTGCTTCAACTTGACTTCTGGAATGGGAGTTGTCATAGCCTAGATTTCCTTCCAAAGTCCATCCTGAAACAAGAGTTTGAGTGCAGATAATGAGCCTAGCGAACAAAAGCAGGGGAATATGGAAACTGAAATAGGGAAGTAGGGAATACCGACTCAATCTGATCCACTGTGGACAAGCATGCCTCAATCCCACTAGGGCCCCCTGTCTGAGCAAAAGATAAAAGGGACAGATGCTCCTTGAGCTGTGAGTGCTGGTTTACTCCTGGGTCTGTATAGGCTTCAGAAGGGCTGTATGGGCCCTACAGAAATCCTGCAAGGTGGCAAAGATGCTGCTGAACAGGATGTGAGCTGAACAGTGGTACAGCTGAGGCAAGGAGCCCTCAACTCACACCTGCGTGCAGCTTGTTGCCATAGCAACAGCAAGGCAAGAAGAGGGCTAAGAGGAAGGTAGGAAACAAAAGAAGTGTTGATACAATAGGCCTCCAGCTTTATAACTGCTGATCACTGACCCATAATGTCACCCAGACTTCATTTTCACATTGCCTAACTTTTCCAGATCAGGCTTACAGCCCTGTTTTGAGCACCACAGCCCCCTCAAGTTTTCCTGGAGACATTCTCTATACTTCACACTCAACTAGGCACCACAAAACAAAACACAGGAGACACCACCCCCTCCCATCAGGACCAAAATATATAGTCTAGTAGTAATTCAAAGTTTCTGTTAATTCATAGGAACATATTCGCATCCTTCTAAGGCTCTCTGGTATCCACTTCCTCTAAATCATTAAATGGATAACGCAGCTGTCTTGCCATTGTCTCTCAATATGCAGATACAATACATACATATATACATACATACATAAAGCTTTCCATTTTTCAATGTGCCTTTTCATAATGTTTCATTTTTCTCTGTTTCTTTATAGTGTTCTTAAAGACATTTATAAATTTGCTAACTCTTGTGCTACAAGAGAGAAAAAAGTCATGGTGCACTTACTCAAAGACAGCAACTCCTTTGGGTCTTATGTAAATAATTATACAAATTAACCTGAAAGATCAATTTTTAACTTCTTTTTTTAAAATAAAATTCCCAAACACTCTTTGCAGCTAACCAATAATTAAGAGTCTGAACAGAGCCCAACAGCAGTGAAATTGAGAGCTAATGTAAATGTGAAGATACAGAATTCTTCAAATGAATAACACATTTGAGCTGAATTCTGTAACCACCCGCTTATTTGAAAAAGCTAACTTTGTTGCCTCAGAGTTCCCTTGGAGGGTTCGTCTGCGAATACCTTCAGCAGCATCCTTTGGCATTGAAATGGTGTCAGGGAAACTGGCTCTCCCGAAGCAGGCTGCTGCCATCCACAGCCTTTGATCTAACTACTCCTGCCAGACCCTGTGCAAAGCTGCTATGCTAATTTCTTTCCTCCAAGCATTCTCTCTCTCCAGTGGCAGGCTCCATACAATGTTCAGAAGCATTTTCTTTAACTAGCTCAGAAGACTGCTGTTAATTGCATGGTATGTATTGATTACCCATGCTCCTGAAGTTCATAATTTTGCATATTCAAGTCAAACTGGGCATATCCTGACTCCTTACAAAGAAACAGCCTTGTCTATATTTCTCAGTTTGTTCTTCATCCCTCCTTCCCTACCTCCCTCCTTCTCGCCCCTTCTTTCTTCTTTCTTTCAGATCATACATGCACACACTTCTTCTTTCTCATTCACGGATAAGTGAAAAACTTCTCAGTGATTAGAAGAACCTATTTTTAAAACAGACATCCAATTTATTTTATATACTTAAATGCTATTTCTTAAAGTCATCAAGGATGAAGCTGGGTTTTATTTTTAAATACATGTTTTTAAGAGGAGAACGAATTATTACTTATCAATTAATTAGTTGCCTGGTGTGATCAAGAGAGTGGTGGAACATTCATGGGTAAATCTTTTAAGCAAAAATCCTTGGAGAAGCTCATGTGCTGTGTAATTAGAGTTAATTAACACATTTGCTAATTTACTATTATTTAGCACTCCAGCTGCTGAGGAAAAATCCATAGACCCATTAAATATTAATTAGTAAAAGTCTATTGTCTGATCCTGTCAGCTTCTGTATTGATGAGATTTTTACAAGCACAGCTTTGTTAGGCTGGGTAAGAAGTAACACACAGTAGTTGGCTATTGAGGAATAAGCAAATGAGAACCTCATAATAAGTTCATAAATTCTGAACTCTGTCAATTATTTTTACTCATTCAACTGATTATATTACCAAAAATACTAGAAATAAAGTATCCATCTATGTTTACATAGCTACCTACAAGCATGAGATTTATATTATATATTATAATGAAAATAACAAAGTCTCAGTGTTAACTGGGCCCTGTTTTAGTTTCCTGGGCTGCTCAAGCAATGCCATGCAACGGGTTAGCTTAAACAATGGGAATTTGGTAGCTCACAGTTTTGAGGCTAGGAAAAGTCCAAATAAGGGTGTCTTCAAGTGATGCTTTCCTCCCAATTCTGGTGTTCTGAGGCTTGCTGCCAGTGCTCCTTGGTTCTCAGCTCCTCTGTCACCTAACAATGTACAAGGTGGCATCTCCTGACCTCTCCCTCCTCCTCCGCCAGGTTCTACCAACGCCCAGCCTCTTGTTTTGCATGACTTACTCTCTATTTGTCTGAATTTCATTCTGTTTATAAAGAACTCCAGAAATAGGATTGAGACCTATTCTGATTGAGTTAGGCCACACCTTAACTGAAGTAACCCTATCAAAAGATCCTACTTACACTGGGGTCACACCCACAGGAATGGACTAAGTTCTAGAACATAATTTGCCTGGAGCACATTGCTCCAAACCACCATACAGCTATGTGACACTCCCTCTTGAAAATTAAAGAAAAGTGAATCCACTGATTATAGAAATAAAGTGCTCTTCATAGTTTGTAATAGACCTATTTGTTTTAAGTCTCCTTGTGGTGATCTGGTTGCAGATACATCTGTGCTTTCCACTGTACAAAGTCAGTGCTGGTTCGGCTAAAATACATCACTGCTTAATAATCAACTGTACTGACCTACAAGAAAAGTAATCTCTGGTCACAAGCCACTGTCTGCCTCACCTGTCTTGACTGTTCCCTCCCTTCTGAGTTAGCTCTGCCTCCGGCTTTCACAGTTGGCCAAGTAGCTGTATTCAACAAGAACACTGTGCCCCTTTTCCTGCCTCTCAGGCAAGGATCCCTGGAATTTCCAATTTGACTAAATTGCTGCAAAAGGTTTCCAGGTATTCCAAGACTTTGTTGAACTATATATATATTTTTTTATCCTCTATCACTTGCCCCACAAAAGCATTTCCCAAAGGAGCCCTCCTAAAGACAATAACCACATCAAAATGATCACAATGAATATAAGTTGGATTAATTATCAATGTAGTATCCATTTCTTGTGAGTGGTCCTACACAAGTTCCCTAGTGTGATAGTTTGGAGGCTTTATGAATCCCAGAAGATCATGTTCTTAAAGCTAATCCATCCCTTTGGGTGTAAACCTATTGGGACCTTTGACTAGGTTATTTCTGTTGAGCCATGCCCCAAGTGGGTCTTAGTTCTCATACTGGAGTCCTTGATAAGGAGATGAAAACAGAGTGAAAAATACAGAAGCTCAGAAAGAAAGCTGGAGAATCAAGAAAGATGAAAGTATCAGAGCCCAAAAGAGAAGGGAGAGACCAGCAGACACCACCATGTCCTGTTCAGTTATCACCTGGATAATGCCTTGATTTGGACTTTTTCATGGCCTCAGAACTGTAAGTTTGTAAACTAATAAATACCTATTGTTAAAACCAGCCCATTTCTGGTATATTGCCTTTTGGCAGCTTTAGCATACTAAACTACCTAGATAATTAATTTAATGGAAAAATGCTCTCTTTCATCTCTCAGCAATCCTGGAAAAAATAAGATTCATGGACATTTTCTGGCACTTACCACAGAATTCTATTAACAAGTTTAATGTATATCAGTAATAACCAAAACAACTTCTAGCAACATCAATTTAGTATTTATAATGTGAAGCTGGAATGACAACAATAACTAATTATTATTGAAAAATTATGGAAATTTGCTGTCAGCCTCCAAGCTAAGTGCTTCATATTATATTTTACTTAATCAAAAAAAGTCATAGAGGTTATGGATTGAGACATAGTAGGTAGGAGCTGTGGTGTCACACAGACCTGAGTTTGATTTCTGTCTCCTCTATTTGATAGCTATTGTCCTATAAAAGAATTAGGTAGATACCAGAAAATGTCACTGGTGCTGGGTAGAACTACAGAGAGGCCAGCTTAGGTGGGGGTATAGCTGGGCATTCCACAGGGTTATGCTCTAGGAGAAGAATTTATGGGGAAGCAGAGAGAAACCTCACACCGGGGAATAAACTTTGGTTCACACCCAAATTATCTGAGCTATAGGCCGTCTGTGTAGCGCAGTGCCAGGAAATACTAGCTGCCCACTACCTAGAATACTTGTGGTTTTTGCTCTGTGGGAAATTGGACCTAGGTCTGGCCCCTCTTGCTCTGAAGAGAAGAAAGCTCTAGTCCCAGCCAGCTTATTTGGGGCAGGGGTGAGGGGGGCCAACATAAAAGGCACCTACAGTAGCTTATCAGACAATCTTGCTTGTCTGTCCACAGCTGGGTAACGTCAGGCAAGTTCTTAATCTTTCTACATTGAGAGATCTTACCTTACTGGTATTCTCCAGAGACTAAAGGAATATATGTAAAGCACTTAGAGATAAGCCTGGTACAAACTAAATATGAAATAAATGTTGGCTCTGTTATTATCCCTACTAAGCAGTTGAGGAAGTGAGAGATCTAAAAAGCTTACTTCAGGCACACAAAAGGTCACAACCCAAATCTGTCCAAGCAGTCTCTCTTACCACTATCTCACCTTTATCCTCCCACCAAGCTGAGAAATTCCTGATCTAATTGCCCCATTTCATGAGAACTAACAATGTGGAGACTCTTCATTTGGGTTGTCCTTATGCGATAGCCAGCTTTCCTGACACCTACCCTCTCACATCTAGACAACTACAGCTATATGCCCTCTACTCAGACCAGAGGGCCAGTTGGTAATATCTGGCTACCCTCAGCTATCTGCAGCCCTAATCAATTTACCTGTCCTGTTTTTCCTCATGGCTCCTGATAGTATCTTATTTATATTTTGTAATCTACCCACTCCTACTAGGCTATAAACTCCGTGATGTCCCCACTCTATTTCCCGTGTATAGAGCAGAAACTGCCACACAGTAGGTATATAATAAAGCTTTGTTTAATAAATGAATGAATTTTATAACCCTATTATGGATTGAATTATGTCCCCCCAGAAGATATGTTTAAGTCCTTATTCCCAGTCCTGTGAATGATCTTATTTGGAAAGAGGCTCTTTGAAGATATTAGTTAAGATGAGGCCAAAATGGATTAGTGTGGGTCTTAAACCAATATGACTTGGGTTCTTATAAGAGGAAATTTGGGCACAGACAAACAGATAGATAGAGATGGCCGTGTGAGAGGCAGAGATTGAGTTAAGCCACAAACCAAAGAATGCCATGGGCTGCTAGCAAACCACTACCAGAATCTTACAGATTTCAGAAGAAGCTTAGTCCTGCAAAACACTTTGATTTGGACTTCTAGCCTCCAGAATTGGAACACGATAAATTTCTGTTAAGTCACTCAATTTGTGGTTCTTTTTACAGCAGTCCTAGAAAAATAAGACAATCCTCAATACCAAAAAGTCAAAATTATAATTATTTACATTGTCATTGGGAAACTTTTTTCTATATCAAAAACATAGTTTGCCCCCTGCCACACCGCCAATTTATTGCAAAGATCTGATTGTGTTGGTAAGGAGAAGTACTATGATAAATTTATCCTGTATTCTGGCTGTTTTTATATTTTCATTCGGTTTTGTTGATGAGGATCTAAGCTAAGGAAACTAAATTCCATGTGTCAAGTTAGAGGTGAGATTAACTAAGTAAGGATTTTCAAGACCCTTAGTGCAATCCTGCAAAATTAATTAATAAAGAAAACGTTATTAATTTAAAAGAATAGAGCTAGCCATCTCCTCTTTGTGTCAATAATCTATGCTCATAATATTATTCAGAAGTGACAATAAGAAAGACAATATTGAGAAACCAGGGTTCCACGTACCATAGATCATTTGGCTGACTATTATATGGTAACAGAACATGCAATAAACATTGGTTGTTAAACTATAACTAACATGTAGGCTTGCAAAATCTAATCAGAATTAAAAAAAAAGACATACAAAAAGGGATGATTCCACCCATGGAGGGTAAAGATAAGGCTGATCACAGATATGTGCTGAGTGTAACGTTCATCTAATGTGAATTTTGGCACACTGGAAGGGGCCCATAGCTAAATCGGCCCCCATCCTACTCATTGGATTATTCCTGGGATTTTAATGGCAAAAGTGTTATAATCCCCATATAATTGTACATATAATAATTAAACAGCAAAGTAGGACATTTGAAACCTCAAATCCTATTATTTGAACTGAGAGCAAGGAGGCAGGATGAAATGTGAGAGAGAACTGTTTTGGGGATAGGGCACATTCATCAAACTTTCTGACTTTACCTCCCTGTGATGTTTTGTCCCTTGAGACAGAGCCCTTTTGGAGGACAGTTGTGGGACTACTATGGAAATAATAAACATGATATGTGTTATTTTGCTTAAAGATTATAAAGAGGAAAATATGTTCATTAATCAAAATAATATATAATATATAATATAAAAATGAAGTCCCCCTCCCCAAAAATCCATTTAGGATAGACAAAGAAAAAATAAGGTAAAAATGTTGTTATAGAACAAACTGAAATTTTGTGCCCTGATTAAAAATATCTTTAGTACTAAATAAGATTTAACTCACAACCAGATAACAGCATAGAAGGTTGGCAGGGTGTCTCCATGGAGCAGATTGAGAAATTAGAACCTTACTCTGAGTGGACAGTGTGACAGGTGGAACTGGTCATTCCAGCTTCTGGTAACATTGTCCCATATCACATACACACACGTGTGTGCACGCACACACACACACACACACAGCGAATGGGGAACAATTTATGTATACCACACAAGACAGAAGTGACCCAGATCCTCCTCCATGCTAGAATTACATGAGTTACTCTGCCATCTTTTCAACTTCTCATAAGCCTAAATGCTCTTAAACATATCCTGCCACTCAGAGGGGACTCATTTCTTTGCCAATATCAAATGGACTAGCATCAAATCAGTATCAAATGGATGACTTCCACATCCTTCTTTTCTTCTCCTCTCCTCTCCTCTCTATTTCCTTGATTCTAAAGGCGTAGACAGAAGAGGAAAGAACAATGAAGAGACTACTGTCTCTATTTACTTTCACTTCCATCCCTGAGTAACTTGGATGACAAGAGCTTGTAGAAAAAAACATTAAGGAAACTTGAGAATAGATTGGACCTAATTCTATCTATACCCAATGCAACAATACATACCACCAACCACTGACAAGAAACGAAAAGAGCAAAATTAGAGATGTTGGTCTGGAAAGCACTGTAGAGAACCATGGATCTACAGAAAACTGCCTTGTAAAATGTTATTTTCTATGACTCCACTTCAATAACTTATTAGTTTATTAATGTAAATATCCCTTTTGACCCATAGGCAAAATTATAGTCCCTTTTCTGTACAGTTAGTAATATAAGAAGTTATCACTGTAGAATTAGTCCTGAGTGGATAAACTCTACTGAATGGTAGATTCAGGCAATCCTCTCCCCACTTGCTGACTAAAACTCACATTAGGTACTAGAAAGCCTCCTGAAATAAAGGCTTAAAACTGCCTATAATTGGTATTAAGACCTGCATAGCATGAGTTTCTATTCAGGTTGATGGAAAAATTTTGGTAATAGATGGTGGTGATGGTACACAACATTGTGCGTATAATTTGCAGCACTAGATATTTGAATGTAGTTAAAATTTTAGGATGTGTATATGTCACTACAGTAAAAATTTTTAAAAACAAAAAGAAAATCCTATAGGACTGCACAACACAAACAGTGGACCCTAAATGTAAACCATGGATTACAATTAATAGTACAATTATAAAAATGTTCTTCCATCAGTTGTAACAAATGTACCACACTAATGCAAGGTGTTAATAATATAATAGTTGGGTGGTATATGGAACCCTGAATTTTATGCATAACTTTTGTATAAACGAACAAATTCTCTAATAAAAATAAAAAACATAAAAAGCCAATCTGTATAGAAACCTAGAGAGATGCTGATAACAAACAGATTGAAAGAGGAACACTGGGGATCCCTGAAAGAGGACTCACCAGAAAGGAAGATGAAATTGCAGAAGAAACTAAACTCTGTAACAATCTAATTTGTGGAGAATAATAGAAGCCTCTAGTGTGGCTTGGACGGCAGTCTAGGAACTTGCTGCATTTCTGCCATCCTGGGGTAGATACATGGCGAAGCAGATAGCAGCTGTGTGTGTATTAAGTAACTGTTTCTCTCTAGGGCCATGATTTCAGCCGAGCTCAGAGTGACTTTGCACTGTCCTTTCAGTCTGAAACTGTGGACTGTTATGACAGTCATGAAGAATTTCAAAGCTCAGTTGACTTATTAGCTTGACTGTGGATTCACAGAATTTGTGCCAACCTCTTCCTACAGATCAAGTAATTGAGGCTTGAGAGGAAAAAAAGCAAAAGTTACTATTTCCTGTACTAATGGAATTACATTTAAAATGTTTATTTGTTGAGGTGGGGAGAATGGGGAGTGATGGTTTAATTGGTACAGTGTTTCTGTAGATGAAAACATTCTAGAACTAGACTGTACTGGAGTACTCAAGATTATGAATGTACTAAATGTCACTGAATTGTACACTTTAAAATTATTTCAATAGCACATTTTTGTGTTATGTGTGTTTTACCACAATAAAAAGTACAAAAGTCAATTTGTGAAAACACACGCACTTCCAGACATTTTAAAGTAAGCATGAAATTCTGTCTCTGCATTTCAAACTGTATCTATTTGCTTTGAGTGTGGGGTGGGAGATTATTCTATAAAGTCTCATGCAAATGAAAGAGGAAAAAAAAACCCTGCCATGATTACAAGTTCACATAATCTTGCAATGACATTTTCCTTTCAACTCTCCAGTGAAGGTAAAACACGGAAAGAGTGTTCTTCTAACCTCTCTGGATTTCTGAAGCTGCATGCTGAGTGTTCAGCTCCAACATCACCGAGACAAACTATGGCAACAAAAACAGAATGTCAGCTTAGAGCCCATGGCTGCATTAGACCTTGAAAGGGCAGTCTCAGAAGGACCTTCCATGGTAGTTAGTGAGGCCAACAGCTCATCTGTAGACTCCTGGTGTCTCCTGTGTGCTTGGAGAGGGCTCCTCTGCAAAAACTAATCTCCTCCCAGCCAAGCAGGTGGAAATTAGGAGCCCCTATATTTAGTCATTTCCATGTTTTATATTCACCAAGTAACGAAACCCCAGACACTAGAATAGAGTAGCACAGATCCTGAGAAAATTGCCCTATAGAATCTATGTTACCTTCAGTGACTCCACTGAAGAATAAGCAAGGTGGTAAGAATGTATTACAAATGCTCAAATGTATAAAAAGGCTTTTAAATTTATTGATGTCTAAATTACTACTCTAAAGGCTTAGGTTTTTGGTCCCATGCTAGCATCATATGTGAGTTTGCATTCTATAAATAAGCTGCAATGTATTATACCACTTTTTGTTATTTGTAAAGTTTATTGTCAAATGTCTTTGTATTATTTTATTCATTAGCCTTCTATTTCCTTTTGAAGTCTGAGTACATGTAGGAAAAGAGTTTCTATTGTTGCAGTAATCTTTTATTCAAATAATCAGATAAATATTTCAGTGATACAGAGTGATAAAGGAAGTGCTGCATTACCTTCAGGCTGAAGATTCTCACAGGGATAAAAAGAACAAGGAAAAAAAAAGTTATGAGTCGTGCTGCTATTGAAATTTCAACACAACCTAAATGATTGGGCAGCTCTTCTGCAAAGAGCCATCCTTGCACCTTATAATAGAAATGGCCATTAATGTTTAATAACTGTGGTTTTTATGTGCTGTGGGCTGGGAGACGGTCTTCTCTCCTGATATTTAAGGAGCTTCAGGGCTCAAGTGACATTTCCATCCCACTTGCTGCCTTCTTTCTACAGCGAATTCCTTAAAGGCAGGGGGAACAGTGTGCTTTTCCCATCTGTTTCATACCTCTGAACTCCAGGCATGGCAAATTCATATTCAGACAAATAAAAAATATTGATAGTAAATCCTTGTTATAATATCTCCCAGGGGAGGGAGTAATCAGCCTCATAATAAACATCAGTTTAATCACAATTTGAGTATTGCAATCTGCCTAACATGATTTCCTGGTTCCTTATTGCTATATTCTGTTTTTCCTGCATTGTTGCTGCTTCTTTTTTGCAAAATCCCACTACCAAAATAAAAACATTTTTGAGAATTATTCACTATAAGGTAACTATAACAACTGGAAAAATCATGTTTGATTTTTTCCCTCACATATCAGAAAATGGGTTTGAATTAATAAATCAATATAGTGTTAACCTTCATAGCACTGTAAAATGTGCAGCCTCTCTCTCTCTCATATGTGTATATATATAATATATATATATATATTAGGTGAATGCATTTTTGTGACTATTATATAGATATGAACACAAAATTGCACCAATATAAAATCAGACCTCGTAAGAATTAATTCTTATTAAAAGCATGAAACAGATAGAATGGCCATAGCCCAAATACTCTTAAAGAGTGGGAGAAAGATCAAAGGTGATGGTGGGGTTATATAGAGAAGGCAGAGTTTAGCAAACAAGTATGATTGCTGAATCATTATATTGATATTTCTTTTAGTCTCCAGTATCTTAGAGCAGCTAGAGGTAAAAACCTAAAACTGTGGAATTGTAACCCATACCAAACTCTGAAATCTATCATACAACTAATTGTTGCAATGTAATTTGAAAATCATTGCTTTTTTGTATATATGCTATTTTTCACACGCAGATATATATATATATATATATTTCCTCTAGCCTCCGGTGTTTTGGAGCAGCTGGAAGGAAAAATTTGAAATAGCGGAAACCCGTAACAAACTCTGAAATCTGTTCTGTAACTACTTGTTGAAATGTACTTCAAAAATCATTGCTTTTTCTTCTTTCTTTGTATCTATGTTATATTTAACAATTTAAAAAAGTTAAAAAAAAGTTACCCTCAATCCTTACTCTTTTTTTATTAATTTTTAAATTTTTTTTAAAATACCAAAAACACTAAACGCAAACATACGTAACTTTTGATCATTCCGTTCGACATATATAATCAATAATTCACAACATCATCACATAGTTGCATATTCATCATCATGATCATTTCTTGGAACATTTGCATCTATTCAGAAAAAGAAATAAAAAGAAAACAGAAAAAAATTTAACAAATGAAAAAAAATGCTGAATCATTAAATTGATATATCTTTTGTTTCCAGTATCTTAGAGCAGCTAGAAGTAAAAACCTAAAATTGTGGAATTGTAACCCATGTCAAACTCTGAAATACGTTCTAAACTAACTGTGGTGCTGTGCTTTGAAATTTATAGCTTTTTTGTATATATGTTATTTTTCACTAAAAAAGAAGGAAAAAAAGTCAATTGTGATGATAAAAAATATTTAAGCCCTCTAGCCTCCTATATCCTGGAGTAGGTAGGAGGAAAAATCTGAGAGGATTGTATGGTAGACCATAACAAACTCTGAGATCTGTCCTATAACAACTTGTTGAAGTGTGCTTTGAAAAACTAATGCTTTTTTATTTCTTTGCTTTGTATATATGTTATACTATACAATAAAAACGTTTTTAAAAAAAGATGTTACACTCACCTGCCATGCTAGAGACCTGGGTTTGATTCCCAGAACCTGCCCATGCCAAAAAATATATATATATATACGATATTACTGTTAACTATGGTCCATAAAAAAAGAACAACTAGCAAATGACTAGACTATTATTTAGAAATATTCCAAACGAACTTAAAAGACTGAGTAATGTTGACTTATCTCTGACTATAATTACACAAATGAAACTAATAAACCATCCTCATGTACCAGTCAGTCTTTTACATTTTGGAGAACTTGGCTTTCAGAATTCTGGAAGGCAGATGAAGGCAGCAGAAGAAGGTACCACCTGCATAGAGACACAAGGTGGACTGGAATCAACTCATTGGTAATTGACTCTCTCCTAGGCAGTAAGAGAGAAAAAAAAAGATGGTAATGGATCAAGCAATGAAACATTTGGCCTGAGAAAATAAAATAGATCGTGTTCCCCATTCTGTACCCACAATTTTCTCTTCAAAGCAACACTGAAGGTATGAACAGAAGATTCTACAATAATCCAGGGAATTGCATTGCTAGTAGAAAGCAAGCCCTGGATGGCAGAGAACTGGTGAATCTGAAAATAATCGGTGGTGAGTCTATAACTGAAACCAGGAAAGGAGGCCCATAGCCATTGTTGTCAGTGAGAGGAATATGCAGACATTGATTGTGGTCAGAGTTGGAAGTATTGGCCTCTTATAAAGACAGTAGTCTTATAAAACTATTAACATGAGGGGGAAAAAGCAAACAAACAACATCCATCCTATGTTTTGAATTTCCCAGTGAGTGTTTGGGGGACAATAAATCACGAAAAATCAAATTCCCTCAAAGTAATTATCAAAAGAATTCATTGAGGAAACAACAACAAAGAAGAACTGATATAGGTGTTATGTAAAAAAAGAGATCCCTTAAAGTGATGCATTAGCAAAATAATGCAGTTATGATATGAAGTTTTTTTTTAAAAAAAAAAGGTCGCTGGTAAAAGAGCAGCCATTTTGGAAAATTTAGATTGTGGGAATAGAAATATAAAGAAAGGAATTCAAATCTATTCAGAGGACAAATCCTCAGAATTAAATAGTTGATTAGAAATGGGAAGTCAAGATAAGAAGCCAAGGATTTTCCAGGGTTCTGTTATGTTATTTCTATTGCTCTTATGAAAATGGCCCTTTTATCATTATTATTATAATTTCTGCAGAGAACTTAGAATGGCCTTATGGATACATAAAAGACAGACACTGTCCTTCTTTCCAAGTACCTGGATAGCTGGTATTTTTTTATAAAAATAAGACACTATTCTTAGCTAAATGAGATAGCCTATGAATACATAAATTAATAACTTTAGGGAGGAAAAATAGCCCAGTGGGCCCTCTGATAAATCAGAATTTTGCCAAAATTGAGGGTAACTCCCCTTTTTGGGGATTCTTTGAAAATAAGCGATGAACACTGTATTAGTCAGGATTCTCCAGAGAAACAGACATAAATGTTATGAGATTAATTATAGGAATTTGCTCCCCTGTCAGTTAAGCTAACCCATTGTTTCATATTTGTTTTACCAGCTAGGAATCTAAAACGTATACAAGGAATATTATTCAGCCATTAAAAGAAATGAAGTGCTGATGCAAGCTACAACTGTAGACGAGCCTCAAGAACATTGCACTAAGTGAAAGAAACCAGACACAAAAGATCTCATATTGTATGATTCCATTTACATGAAGTATCCAGAATAGGTAAATCCATAGAGACAGTACATAAATTGGTGGTTGGCCTGGAGTTGGGGACAATAGGGAGCAAGGGCTCAATGGCTATGAGGTTTTATTGGGGGTGATGAAAATGTTTTGGAACTAAACAGAGGTGGTGGCGGCATGACATTGTGAATGTATTCACTGCCACTGAATTTTTCACTGTAAAGTAGTTAATTTTATGTTATGTGAATTTCACTTCAATAATTTTTAAAAAATCAACTGTTAGCTCTGGTGGGCATCTGAACTTGAAGCAAAGCTGTTTTTATTAACAGGACACAAGATGGTGGGGGTGGGTGGAGTACTTGCTGCTTGCAAGTGTCCACTCACCTTTTGGGGATAGACAAGGAAAATTTTTCCCATAAGCCGATGTAAGCTCATGATTATTTCAAAATGTGAAAGTGAACTGGCCTTTGTGACAGCCTCTCCTGGGAAAGGAAATTAGGTCATGACAAGGTCCAATTTTAACTCTATTCCCTCCACTGAGCAGGTCTCCCTTGACTAGCAGCATTAGAGAGCAAGCCGATTCCCTCTCTAGAGAAAAAGCTCTTGCAACAACTTGAGTCCTATATGTTCCATTTGTTATTATATGTGACATTTATGGTTTCAGGGAAGGAGTACACGTATTTATTATGACTTATTTGTCAGTTTTCTTCATTTTAACTTTTCTCTAATGTAGAAAACATTTGATGATTCTCTGTGAATGTTATAGTAGTGTTTTAGACCCTTTGTGGGAATTTGACCAAAGGACTCTTAGAACATCATTCCATGACCCTGTGTCTCCCCATCAACCCTGCTCCTCAGAGATCTTTTTCATAAATTTCTTGGTGAAATTCAGATAATGCAAAATGAACAGTTTTAAGGTGTGCAATCCAGTGGCATTTAGTACATTCACAACATTGACAACCATCACCTCTATCTAGTTCCAAAATATGTTATACATTTTTTAAAAGGTATTCTTTTTCACAGTGTAAATCTTCACTTATCCTTGAAAAAAACAATTGAATGTTATTACTACTATAGCACTCTTACATGTTTCTTATTTAGTATCTACCTTTTTTTTTACATTAAATTTGCCTGTTGACTGGTTTCCTTCCTTTTTCTAGCAATAATATAGCTAATGACTTTTAGGATCTTATAACTTAATTTCTTGCAATGGTTTCAAAGCTATCTCAGGTATCTGTTGTGGGAAATCAACTGGAACTCATGGCATGATACATAAAGCAATTAGTTTCTTTGGTTACAAGTAATAGAAAACCCAACTAAAACTTTCAATAATAAAACAAGTATATTGTCTCATTTAAATGACAATTTCAGCTGTAGAGATCATTTCAGCCAGGACCCAAGGTTTTGAGTTCCATCATTTGAGTTCCATCAGTCTTTCTTTATGATTTTCCTGACTCTGCTCTCTTCTTGTGTCAGCTTTGTGGCGAGGCTGGCTTCAGGCAGCAAACATGGCTGCAGTAATTCCTGACATCACATACACCCCTCACCATTTTAGGGTAAGTTATTGGCAAAAAAAACAAAAAAAACCCCACATCTCAACAGCTTACATCAATAAAAATTCATTTTTAATTCACAATACATTTCCATTGTAGGTCAACTGTGGCTCTGTTTTATGCTGTTTTCATGTTGAGACCCTGGCTGATATAGCAGCCCCTATTTGGGACATTGCCAGTGTCATGGCAGAGGGAAAAAAACAGCATGATGAAAACACATGTTGGTTCTTAAAGCTTCTATTCAGATCTGGCACATATCATTTCCTCTTGTATGTCATTGCAAAAGTAAACCACATGGCCAAGTCAGAAGTCATTGGGGCTAGAAAATACAATGCTGCTCTAGTCAAATGAACAGAAAGTGCCTTTTCCCTCACATTCCAAAGTAAGTCTTGAGATTCATACTGATGAGACTAGCTAAGATTCCATGCTCAATCCTTCCTTCAACTAAGTACTTTGGCCAGGGAACAGAAAATTCTGCTTGGCTTAGTGTGGGTCACATAATCCATCCTTGAAGTAGGACAGGGTTGCTGTGGATACAATTCAACATCCAGTATAGTACAGATTATATTTAACAAAGTTTGTGTCATTATTCTTGGCAGGAAATTTAATGATTGCTAAAAATTAAGCCAAAGGAGAATTATACCATATCATTTCTTCAAACTTAAAGTCCTCCAAGCATGGTTTGTTTCTCCAAGTTAATGAAAAGAACATGGGCTTTGGAATTAGACAGAGTTCCAACTATGTCTGATATTTTCTTGCTTTGTGACTGTGGATATGAAAATCCCCTCTTAGCCTCATCTATAAAATAAAGCTAATAATACTTATTCATAGGATTATATTAAGCATTAAATGAGATAATGTATGCAAAGCAAGTGAAAAACATGATAGGTGCTCAAAATAAATTGTTTCCTCCCGCCTCTGATAAGAGCTATTAAAGAACTATAAACAGTTTGAGCATGCTTTCTTTATATGAACACAATGTAATTCAATTCCACAAACAGTGCTTCAGCTGTTCCTTCTTAACCTAAAGAATTTCACTATCAGTAATGACATTCCATAGAAGAGAAGATATAACACTCTTAAATTTTTCTCAAAACTGGGATTGGGAACGAGAAAGTAGAGGGAATTCAAAAGTTTTTTTATCACTGATATCACAATACTTATGAAAAGAAATGGAAATATATAAAATGCAAATTCACTATTAATACATTCTCATATATCTCTCACTTGGAAACTTCTCCTAAAGAAGGTCTCATGGCAATTACATTATGTACATGATTTGGTCATAAGCGAAGCTACTCAGTATAATAATATTTTATAGATAACGCTTAACGACGATTAAATAGTGGGGAACTTTAAGGCATCAGAATGATTCATCAGTTAATTATACATGGATATCTCTTTAAACTTCAGCAAGGAATAAAGCTGATATGATTTTTCTCTTAATTGCTTTTTAAAAATTGGTACATATACTATTATATATAAATCAATGATTCTTATATTTTCTTTGTGACAGATGTAACAATATAGCCTTCCTGAGATGTGCTTAAGCCAAGGACTAAGTGGTGGCAAAATCCACAGAGAAATCATAATTATGCATTCATTTACTCTATCACCTGTCATCCTGATTGTTTTTGATATAAAACTTTGTCTACCCATCCCCCACCTAGCCTGAGCACTTCCAAGAAAAGTCTTATTTAGGAGCAGATATGGTAGATTAAAATGAGGGTATCAAAGCAAGCGAATTGCAATGTCAGTTTTATAATGAAAGTCCTGTCATTTTCAGAACTTCTCTTCCCACATGGACACAAAGCAAAGAAATCAGATGCTTTGGTAGCTGTGGCAACCACACAGCCAGTCCTGGAGAGCTATCCTTCCCTGCGCTGTATTTGTACCCCTCTGGTGCTTTGTCACTAATGTAAGGCCTCTCGGATTCTCAGCTTGGTGAATTCATCCAGAAGGGAAAATTAGAGCTGTGATCAGGAAACAAAAGGTGACTTGCTTTGCATCTGACAGAAGCAGAAAATACCCTTAAATTGAAGCAGACGAGCTTAATGGCCATCCACAATTGTATCACTAAAACAGCAAATATTTATTGTACATATTCTGTGAATGGTAAATTCTAATAAGAATTTAGAACCAGTTTATTTGGATTTATCAGCCACTACATTTGTAGTCCCCAAAGCTTGCAAATTTGAGGTAGATATCAAAAACATCGATGTGTTACATGAACCTAGAATTGTATACTATGCCCCAAGGGTGTTTATTAGATATTTACTGAATATTACAACCTAGCAGTCTAGAATATAAATCCAGATGCACCTATAGTAATTGTTTTGTTTAACAGAACAAAACATAATCGTTCATAAATGTACATGCTTTGTATTAATTTTTATTTTATATTCTTTTTAAAGTTTTAAAAATCTTTTTTTCTATATATTTCAAGAAAAAGAGTAAAGTGATGAGGTAAAAAGGAAATACTATTTCTGCCTTAAATAATACATCTTGATTAATCAAATATTTATATTTACCTCAGAAAAACAAAGCAGCACTTGCCCTGTCCCTGTGACTACATGAAAGTGGAAGCCTCACTCATATGTTGCAGAGATTGTGGATTGCCCCTTCCTCCCTAGTAACAGAATCCCTACATTTGGGAGAACAGTGATGTGAACGCCTTGAAAATTACATTTCCCAGCTTCCCAGGTGGAAAATGGTGGCCCTTCATTGGGCAGCACTTCCATAAAACCTTCGTAAAATAAGCTGGCAGTTTACGCCTTTCCTTCCTCTTGCTGGAGCTACAGCAGCATCTTATCTTATATGATGAAATTAAGGACAGATACTAAGAAAGGCAGAATGCAGAGCCACAAGGAGCCACCATGGCAGCTCTGGGCTCCCTACCTCCTGACATCTCATTACAGGGAAAAACAATAAGAAACAAACAACAAGAAACCCTGTCTTATTCAAGCCACTACATTCGGGTCTCTTCCAAGTAACCAAATGCAATTCCTAGCAGATATGGCATGAAATAACCCCAGGAAACTGTGTTACAGACTCTCAATGTTCTTAGATATTAAGATGGGGAAGGCTATGGAATGTAGATTTAAATTATTAAAGACAATTTCATGAAGGAGACGGGAGTAGGTTAGGACTTGAAAAGAAGTAGAATTTATCTTAATAAAAGGAAAGAGGATGGTTTAAAGGTTATTGGTGAATGGGTAGAGGTTGGGGAATACTAAATAGTCCGGAGCGGCTGGAGCACAGTGTCACAAAGGCATTGACATGCAGGAATGTGGTCACTTGGAAAGCGACATAATGAAAGAAGTATTATAGAAAAAAATACGTTGTTAGGACTATGCAGGAGAGTTGTGAACAAAGAGAGAAATGGAAAACACTCATGGCAATGGTTCTGAGTCCGGGAACTGAGATTTGGGGCTGGAGTGAGGAAGCCGAATGGACAGCCTCACTCAGGGTAGAACACACTGCTCTGAGGAAATGAAGGTGTCAGGGAATGGTACACATAGATCAGGAGAAGCTAGTGGTTTCGGGGGAATTGGGGCAGGAAGTTTACCTACAACTAGTGGAGTGACAGATAAATTAAGGATGGGAAAACTGAACCAAGTCACATTTGCAAAAGTGAGATAAATAAAAAACACTGAGTTTGACTAAGTAGAAGAAAGTGTCAAAAGAAAGTTAGAGGGCAGGCCACGGTGGTTCAGTGGCAGAATTCTCACCTGCAATGCTGGAGACTCAGATTTGTTTCACGGTGCCTGCCCACGTAAAAAAGAAAAGTTAGAATTTTGTGTGCTCAGTTTTCCTGGCAGTGAGATTTTGTCTAATAGCAGTAAAAGTAAATAATCCACATACAAAAAAAAAAACAAATGGTAATTAGAGGTAGAATCTCAAGTGATCTGGTGGCCATACCTTAGGGAAAAGACTGGAGAAGAGTTTGGGGAACGAGTTACAGAAGTTATGAGGCAAATCAAGAGATACTGACAGAAAGAATTCTAGAATTGTATCAGAGGTTCACCGTGAGTCTACACATTTAAAAGGACTTCTGGGTCCTACCAACATAGAGGCTCTGCATGAGTCTTGACCAACCATTTGGGTGATAAATCATGTGCTTGCATAAGCATTCCATATAGTCCACTCCTCACTGCCTGGGTCTGCAAAAATGCACAAGTGTCTCTTAGGGTCCTTGAATGAGGTGGTCTGTCCTTACTATCCCCAAAGGTGGGAAGTTGGCCCACCTAGGGTAAGGCATAGAACAGGAAGTCAACACATGGCTATTGTAAACAGATTTTAATTTAAAGAAACAAACTAAAAACTACTATGGAAAAGATTTACTAACAATAACAAAAATTGTATTAAACATTTAGTAGTTTTACCACTATTTAGATACAACATAAATGTTCAGGTGGCAGAAAGATTAGAGTAATCATACGACCTGCTCTCCCCCTATATTTAAGAATTGTAATTGTTTGCAATGCCTATTGTCAACAGGTAGACATTAGTTAAATGAAATAGAAAGAGAAATGATTTCTATAAACATGTACCAACTATAAAGAGTGTTCAGGCACCAAATCTGAGTCTCTTAGTTGAATATATAGGTTTAAAAGAAATACAGGGTGGGTACGGTGGCTCAGCAGGCAAGAATGCTTGCCTGCCATGCCAGAGGACCCAGGTTTGATTCCCGGTGCCTGCACAGGTAAAAAATAAATAAATAAATAAATAAATAAATAAATAAATAAATAAATAAATAAATAAATAAATAAATAAATAAAAGAAATACAGGAGCTAAAACTTGCTAACTAGTATGAATAAAGAGAATGTTCATTAAACATCATTGAAATAGGTGATATTTTAAATAAATTATTATTATACTACCTTTCTTTTTAAACTTTCAGAGAAATTCCTACCCTTTTCTGATGTTATTAATATCCTTTCTTTTCTCTTTTTAAAATTCTTCTCTAAATCATATTTTCTAGTCCAATTTTGGTAAAGTAGTAAAGTAAGTTCTAGTTGATAAGCCACAAGACAGATAATCAACCCATCCAAAATCAATATTTATGTATTGAAAAACAGCAGTTAGAGCAGTGGAATGAACTTGTGACATAAACTATATAATTTCTCCTCCCAAAATAAAATTTTATTAAAGGCAACACATTATAAGCAGAACCTACTTAGATGAGGAAAGTCATTCTGAACCCAGGAAACCCATTATTTTTATAATAACAGAATCCACTTTCATTTTTAGATTCTTCTATCTAGGTTAGTTCTATGTAGTAGACTCAGAGTAAATCCATTCCTGTGTTCCCCAGCTTTCAATCTTTTCTCTTATTTCATTCTAGTGAAACTCCTCTCACAGATGGCCACATGAGGTGGGTCAAACCTCATGTAGTGAAACATTAATTCCCCAAGGCAATATGCAAATGAAAGATAGCTTATATGGAAAGCCAAAGCCACAATGGGTAATTCCAGTAAGATTTTTTTCTCAAATATGCCAAGCAAATCACTCCAAAAATATTCCACATTTTCAAAATTGAAAACATTAATGAGTATCAGAAATCTGAACAAAGACTTTTGGAAATGTATATTTGCATTTAACTCCCCACTACCAAAAGCAATGTGGTAACAGACACAAACACACATGCATAATATTTTAGAAAGACTAAACCTGAAGTAATCAAGAAGAAATTGGAAATAAAAATAAACATTGGAGAAAAGAAAAAAAAATAGCCTAAGCAGTATAGTATTTGAACTTCAATCATGCTGTGCAGTTTGTATTTTTAATTTAGCATTCAGATTTAACACATTCACACAGTTCAAAATTTAAAAATAAAAAAACTGAAGTATCCACATTGAAACATGGTTCTCCTCCCTCGCTCTTGTTTTCCATCTCTAGGTGATTTCCATTTCTCCTCTAGTTCCAGTAGAATCCTGTGAGATGAATGGGCAAACAGAAAGTTCAGACACAGAGATATGTGTGTAAACTCACATACACACATACACAGAGATTTAATGCTTAATACACAGTACATTTCAAATCAACAGAGAAAAGATAGACTATTCAGTAAAAATCATTGGGTTACCTGTCTAGAAAAAAAATATCTTATACCATACAAATTGCAAGGTGAATTAAATATATATATACCTTGAAACTATAAAATTAGTACACTAAATATAGTATAATTTTATCAATATTCTTGTAATTAGTAAGAACTGTTTACAAGTTTAATGCTTCATTTCAAGAAAAGAATCTAAAACAAAATTTAAATGGCAGAAGGGAAAAAATTTTTTTCAACATATGTAACAGACTAAAAGTGTAGTACTCAAAATCTATAAAGAATTCCTGCCTCTAGATTTACATAAGAAAAACATAAACCACCCAATAGTAAGATAGGCAAAGGTACACAGGGGCAGTTCATAGAAGAAATACAAATGGACAGTAAGGGCTCAGATATCTATGGACAATTGATTTTTTTTTTTAATAGTTGATTTTTGACAAGGTTGCCAAGTCCACCCAATTGGGACAGAATGATCTCTTCAACAAATAGTGCTGGGAGAACTGGATATCCATATCCGAAAGAGTAAAAGAGGATCCCTACCTCACACCTTCTACAAAAATTAACTCAAAATGGATAAAAGACCTAAATATAAGAGCTAAGACCATAAAATTCTTAGGGAAAGATTTTTAAGATCTTGTGGTAGGTAATGATTTCTTAGACTTCACATCCAAAGCATAAGTAACAAAAGAAAAAAAATAAATGGGACATTTTCAAAATTAAAAACTTCTGTGTATCAAAGGATTTTGTCAAGAAAATTAAAAGGCAGCCTATGTTATGGGAGAAAATATTTGGAAACCGCATATCTGAGAAAGATTTTATATCCAGAATATATCAAGAAATCCTACAACTCAACAATAAAAAGACAAATAATCCAATTTGAAAATAGGCATAATACTTGGATAGACATTTTTCTGAAGAGGAAATACAAATAGCTAAAAAGCACATGAAAAGATACTCAACATCACTAGCTATTAGGGAAATGCAAATCAAAATCACAATGAGGTACCATTTCACACTTTCTAGAATGGCCACTTTAAAAAGAAAAACAGAAAACTACCAGTGTTTGGAGAGGATGTGGACAAAAAGGAACACTCACTCACTGCTAGGGGAAATGTGAAATGGTGCAGCTGCTGTGGAAGACAGTTCCTCTGTGAGCAAATTATAGAATTACCACATGATCCAGCAATCCCTCTACTAACATATAATTCTAGTAAAAACAGGGGCACAAACAGACATTTACCTGCTGATGTTCCTAGTGACATCATTCACAAAGGCCAAACAATGGAAGCAACCCAGGTGTCCTTCACCAGTGAATGGATAAACAAAATATGGTATGCACATATGGTGGAATATTATCCACCACTAAGATGGAATGAAGTTCTGATGTATACGACAACATGGATGAAGCTTGAGGACATTATGTTGAGAAAATAAGCCAGATACAAAAGAAAAAAAATATCGTATGATCTCACTAATATGCACTAAGTATAAGCAAACTCATAAAGTTACAATCTAGAATTCAGGTTACCAGGAGATAAAATTTGTGTAGAGAATGGGGAGCTGATACTTAATTCATACAGATTTCTATTTAGGTTGATTGTGTAAATGTTTGGAAACAAAGGTAATGGTAGCATATTATTATGTGTATAATTAATAGCATTGAATTATGTTGGTGAATGCATGATGAAAGAGGTAGTTTTAGATCACATATGTCACTAGAAGGGAAGCTAAAGGATAAAATATGGAACTATACAACACCATGAATCCTGTTGTGAATGATGACTGAGGTTAATAGTGTCGATATAAGAATGTTCTCTCATGAACTATAACAAGTGTGCATCATTGGTACATATCTTTTATTTCCTCGAATACATGTCAGATATACTTACAAATTGTGGGTAGATTGATATATTTACCTTTACCCCTTTTCTTTTCTAGCCCCATTTCATTATGGGCTTCTTACTTTTTCTTTGATCTAGGCAGCAGGAAAATTGCAGAGCTGCAGAAATTTACTGATGTGTTCTAGTTTGCTAGCTGTTGGAATGCAACACACCAGAAACTGATTGGCTTTTAATAAAAGGGGATTTATTTTGTTCGTTCTTCAGAGGAAAGGCAGCTAACTTTCTACTGAGGTTCTTTCTTATGTGGGAAGGCACAGGATGGTCTCTGCTGGCTTTCTCTCCAGGCCTCTGGGTTCGAACAACAGGGGGAAAAAATACACCTAATGAAAACAATGGGGAAAAAAAGATGCTCAGCCTTACTAAGTATCAGAAAAATGCATATTAACCAATGATTTTAATTCTTTAGATTGGTAAACATTAAGGAGATTGATAATATCAGATGTTGGTAAGAGAGTGAGAAAATCTTCAATCTCATACTTTTGAAGTATAAATAAACTAAGGCAGAGAAAACTGTATATACCAGAATTCCTAGGGGGCTAAGAAGGCAGGGTGGCTTGGAGGGGGCACATCCCACAACAGAAGCAGTTGGCCTATAGACTGGACTCCCACTTTTTTTTTCTCATATAAATTCAAATGTTAAGATTCCTTTTGTAGAGTAAAAGAGGCTCTTAGCTGCTTACAAGATTATTTCTGAGTTGCAAAAATTATCTCCTTCTCTCATGCTTTTAGTAATTCTTGTATTCCCCCATTCAATCTTGGCTGCCAAAATCAGACAGAAAGCAAAAGAATCTTTTCCTTGCATCTTTAATAGAAACTTCAGAAGCAGACATTATGAACTACACTTTAGAGGTAATTTCCACAACAAGGAGCAGCAGGTTAAAGGCAGCTGGTCTTTGGGAGGCAGTGGAACATGGGAAGGGGAGTGGGTAAAATGTCAGGAGACCATAAGAAATGAAGAGTGATGATATTTATTATGACTTCTCTTTTCTTCAGGGAGGTTTCTAAGCTCAGGAATTTGGAGCATGATAAACTTTTTGGAGTCTGAACGCTCAAGAGGAAATAAGTTTTGAACATAGTTAAAGAATTGTGAAAGATGTAAAGGGCTAAATTCATGGGACACTTTGAACTGTCACAGGATTGGAGTTCAGGCCAAGAAAATCAGATCCCTAACGGTCACAAAATCTCTAGTATTAAATTTTAAAAAAGGATAATATTAAAAGGATAACTTAACATGGCTTTTTATGACACTTTTAAATAGCACTTCCCATCTTGGAAAATTTTTGTATTTTAAAAAGTATATATTACACTTTTGTGCTACTGAAAAACACATTTTTTTTTAACTCATGACTGGTTATCCATGGTTATAAATTGAGGTTTTTGCTACCTTCTCAGGCAATGCTCAAAGAAGCTATCCTAAGCTTGTCCTGCAAAATTGTTTGCCCTCAATCTGTTTGCTCTAACATTATTTTTCTTGTACATTTTCAAATTTTAATTTCTATTTGTATCAAATACATAAATTAAAGAGCAATTAATAGGTTTATTAAAACATAAAGCTTTCCCCCCAAAAAAGAGAAGGCAGTGTCATCCCTAACCTCACTCCTTTCACATGTCTTGTTTCCCAGGAATAACTTTCAGTTCCTTTAGCTGTTTCTTCAGGTGTTTATCTCCATAGCTACATAAAAGGTTTATATTGCTATTTCTACATTTTTTCAATATTAGACATTATCTACTACTTCTTTTATGAAAGAAGATAATTTAATTTTCTAGATTACTAATCCCACTTATAATTCTATGTTCTCAAAATAGATACATCACAAATTTTGATTATATTATTATGACAAAAAACATTTTTCAGAACTGAACCACAGAGTATATTTTAATTGCATTTCTTTACAAACTTTTAATAGTTAATAACTGCCTTTCTCCTATTAGAAAAATTCACTTTTACTTAAACTTTTACTGTAAAATATTCACACATACAGAGCTGCATGAGACATCAATATACAAAAAATACCTATAAAATCATTACCCAGACCTGGAAATAAATATTGACAGTAGATCCCCTTCCCAGTCACAACTCCCTCCCTTCTTCAGAGCTAGTCTTCACACAGGTTTTACTGTAGATCATGTTAATGCTTTATTTTACCAAGTAATTGTGCACTTACAAAGTAAAGTTTCCTTTTGTCCAGTTATGTGTACATTTAGTTTAGTTAACACTGCTGAACTATTTCCAAAAATAGCTGCACCAACTTACTTTGCCACCAGCAATGTAAGAAAGTCCTTGTTGCTCCAGGTCCTTCCCAGTACTTGAAATTGACATAATGTTTCAATTCAGTCAAATACCATTACACACTCCTTTACTTGTGGTGGTATCTCATTGTAGTTTAATTTGTATTTCCTGGATTGCCAATGAGGTCTAGAACTTTTTATACAATTACTGGCTGTTTGAATTTTCTCCTTCATAAATTGCCTGTTTCAATCTTCTGACCATTTATCTTTTGGGGATGTCTGTCTTACACATCAATTTTTCGTAGGAGTTTTTTAATGTATGCTGAATAGTTACATTTGTTGTGGCTTCTTCCCCTCTGTGGATCACATTTTACTTTCCTTGCAGTGTCTTTTAATAAATGAAATGATTTATTTTAGAATAATTCAGTTTGTCATTTTTTCCTTTATGATTGGTACTTCTCTCTTTATAATCTGGGGTTTTTTCTTTTATTATTTGGGGGGTGGCTCTTAAGAAATCTTTTCCTACTTTAAAATTTTGAAGATATTCTCTTACTTAATTTTCCAGAAGATGCATTTTCTTTCATATTTAAGTATATAATTTTATAATTTATTTTTGCACTTAGTGATTTGTAGGTGTTCAATTTCATTTTTCCAATATGGACATTCAATTGTCACAATGAAATAGTAACATGAAATCAATAATAGATATTTGGAAAATCCCCAAATACTTAGAATTTAAGTAACACATGTCTAAATAATCTATGGATCAAAGAGGTAGACAAAATAGAAATAATAAATTACAAGTTTATAGTTCTCAACCATACAAAAATGTTCAAACTAAAGCATCCAGGGTAGGATACCTTAATTCAAGGAAGGTCAATGGGTCTGCAACACCTCTGTCAGCTGGAAAGTCATGTGGCTGGTAGTTGCTGGTCCCTTACTTCTGGTCTCTGTTGCTTTCAGTATCTGTTCCTGTGGGGATTCCTCACTTTGCTTCTCTGGGGGATGTTTTTCGTCTCTTGGCTTCCCTTGGTTTTTTCTAAGCTTTGCTTAACATCTTATGGTGATGTCTACTGAGCTCCTAGCATCTCCAAACATCTGTGTCTCTGCTCTCTGAAACAGCTGTTCTCCAAGTGTCTACATCTGCTCTCTCTGTCAGCTATGAGGCTTCTGTCACCTCTGACTCTCTCCAAAGTGTTTCCTCTTTTAAAGGATTCCAGTTAACTAATCAAACTCACTTTGAATGGGTGGAGTCACATCCCCATCTAATCGAAATGTCCCACCCACAGTTGGGTGTGTCACATCTCCATGGAGATCATCTAATCAATACCTACAGTTTTAAATTAGGATTAAAAGAAACAGTTTCCTCTACAAAATTAAATCAGGATTAAAACATAGCTTTTCTGGGGTAAATATATATTCAAACCAGCATACCAACTCACCCCATATGGACTGTCAACTACACTAGTCAGGGCTCTCTAGAGAAACAGAACCAATGAGAGATATTTGTAAATATGAAATTTATAAAGGTGTCTTACACAGCCATGGAAATGGAAGAGTCCAAAATCCATAAGGTAGTCTGTGAAGCTGGAAGTTCCAATGAAGGGTCTGGATGAACTCCATAAGAGAGGCTCAATGGCTGAAGAAGCAGTGAAAAACTCTCTTCTTCCTTAAAACAATTATCTCATTTGTGGAAGCCATGCCTTTAGTTGATTGCAGATGTAATCAGCCATAGACGTTATCAACTGACTGAAGCTTTAACATATAAGCCTTCTGGTTTATCAACCAGCCATGAAATATCCTTGCAGCAGCATTCAGACCAGTGCTTTTCTGACCAGACCACTAGGTACCATCACTTGGCCAAGTTGACACCAGAACCTAACCATCACAATCATCAAGAACCCTATGTCACAATTTTGTCCACAAGGATCTTGATCATTTCTCCTTCCCACAAGACATCACACTGGTCCATTTTATTGATGATATCATGTTGGTTGGACCTAGTGATCAAAAAGTAGCAACTACTCCAGACTTATTGGTAAGGCATTTGCCTGTCAGGCAGTGGGGGATAAATCCAACAAAAATACAGGGGCCTACTACTGCAGTGAAATTTCTAGGTGTCCAGTAGTGTGGGACATGTTGAGATATCTTTTCTAAGGTGAAGATAAGCTGTTGCATCTGGCCCCCTCCTACAACCAAAAAAGAGGCATAATGCCTACTTGGCCTCTTTGGATTTTGGAGACAAAATATTCCTCATTTTGGTGTGCTACTCTAGTCCATTTACCAAGTGACCAGAAAAGCTGCTAACTTTGAGTGGGGCCCATAACAAGAGGAGGCTCTGTGACAAATCCAGGCTGCTGTGCAAGCTGTTCTGCCACTTGGACCATATGACCCAGCAGATCCAATGGTGCTGGAGATGTCAGTGACAAACAGAGATACTATCTGGAGCCTTTGTCTGGCCCCTATAGGAGAATCACACCCAAACCCTTAGAATTTTGGAGCAAAGCTTTACCATGCACTGTAGATACCTACTTGTCTTTTGAGAAACAGCTTTAAGCCTGCTATTGGGCCTTAGTAGTGGTTGAATGCTTAATCATAGGCCACCAAGGTACCATGAGATATAATTTGTCTATCATGAGCTGGATGTTGTCTGACCCACCAAGACATAAAATTGGGCATGCACAGAAGTACTTCATCATAAAATGGAAACGGTGTAAAAGAGATAGGGCTTGAGGAAGTCCTGGAGGCACAAGTAAGTTATATGAAGAAGTGGCCCAAATGCCCATGGACCCCACTCCTGCCACATTACCTTCTCTTTCCCAGACCAGAGCTATGGCCTCTTGGGGAGTTCCTTATAGTCAATTGACTGAGGATGAGAAAATTCAGGCCTGATTTACAGATGGTTGTGCACAATGTGCAGGGACCATCCAAAGGTGGACAGCTGCAGCACTACACCCCCTTTCTCAGATGTCCTTAAAGGACAGTAATGAGTGGAATCCCTCCTAGTGGACAGAATTTCAAGGAGTGCTCCTGGTTGATCATTTTACTGAGAAGGAGAACTGACCAGAGGTGCATTTGTATACTGACTCATGAGCTGTTGCTAATGGTTTGGCTGAATGGTCAGGGACTTGGAAGGAACATGATTGGAAAATTGGTGACAAAGAGTTCTGGGGAAGCGGTATGTGGATAGACCTTTCTGAGTGGGCAAAGAACATGAAGATATTTGTGTCCCATGTGAATGCTTATCAGATGGAGACTTCAGCAGAGGAAGGCTTTAACAATCAAGTGGAAAGATGACTAATCCTATGGATACAATTCATACTCTTTCCACAACCACTCTTACCGTTGCCCAAAAGGCTCATGAACAAAGTGGGAATGGTGGTAGGGATGGAGGTTATGCATGGGTTAGCAACATGGACTTCCAATCACCAAGGCTGACCTGGCTATGGTCATTGCTGAGTGCCTGATCTGCCAATAACAGAGACCCACACTCAGTCCCTGATAAGGCACCATTCCCTGAAGTGATCAGCCTGCTACATGGGGGCAAGTTGATCGCATTTGACCACTTCCATCATGGGATGGGCAGCAATTTGTTCTTACTGGAATAGACACATACTCCTGTTATGGGTTTGCCTACCGTACACATAATGCTTCTGCAAAAATTACTATCTGTGGACTTTCACTGGAAATGCAAATGGCACCACTCACTATCACTACTAGTGATCCACTAGGAAAATGTTTGCTTCCTATCCCTGAAACCTTAAGCTCTGCTGCTTGGTGTACAGGTCTTAGTTCCAAAAGCAGGAGTGCTCCTACCAGTAGACACAACAATGATTCCATTGAACTGGAATTTGAGACTGCCATCTGACCACTTTGTCTTCTTGTGCCACTGAATCAACAGGCACAAAAGGGGATTGTTGTTCTGTTTGGGGTGATTGATTCTGACTTTGATGGGGAAATAGGGCTGCAACTACACAATGGAGGTAAAGAAGAGGTTCCCTGGAATACAGGAGATCCCCTAGGGCATTTTAGTATAACCATGCCCTGTGATTAAAGTCAATGGAAAACTGCAACAACCTAATCCAGACAGAACTACCAAAGGCCCAGAAATTTCAGGAATGAAGGTCTGGGTCACCCTACCTGGTAAAGAACCATGGCCAGCCAAAGTGCTTGCTGAGGGTAAAGGGAACATGGGATGGGTTAGTAGAAGAAGGTAGTGATAAATATGAACAATAACCACAGGACCAGTTACAGAAATGATAATTGTGAATGTATGAATATTTCCTCCCTGTTTTATTATGAGTATGTTTGCATTCGTACATAAGCAAATATCTTGTTTTCCTCTTATCCTATGACATCACTTGTATTATTCATGTGATAGTATTTAAGCCATCGGATATGAAGTTTGAAAGTGAGTAATACCTAAGGACTTGCACCCTATTCTGGAGAGATGTAGTACATTTCTGGTTGTATGAAGAACAGCTGAATATTGTTAGGCAAAATATATGTCTGCTATTGTGTTCTATTTGGAAATTAAGTGTGTGTGTGTTTCAAGGTGATATGGATAGCTGCCAAGTTGACAAGGGGTGGACTGTGATGGTTAGGTTCTGGTGTTAACTTGGTCAAGTGATGGTGCCTAGTTGTCTGGTCAGGCAAGCACTGGCCTGACCATTGCTGCAAGGATATTACATGGCTAGTTGATACACCAGAAGGGTGGTATATTAATGCATCAGTCGGTTGATTACATCTATGGCTGATTAAATCTGTGATCAACTAAAGGTGTGCCTTCCACAGTAAGATAATCCAATTAGGTGAAGACTTTTAAGGAAGAAGAGAGACTTTTTCACTGCTTCTTCAGCCAGCAAGCCGCTTCTGTGGAGTTTGACCTTATCCTTCATCATAGCTGCCAGCTTTGCAGCCTGCTCTATGGATTTTGAACTCTTCCATTTCCACAGTTGTGTGAGACATCTTTGTAAATCTCATATTTATAGATATGTCCTGTTGTTTCTGTTTCTCTAGACAATCCTGACTAATACAATGACATTATGGATTTTTCCTTTTACTCAAATCCTATCACTTTAGTAAGGGTTTTGTAAGAAGTGTGAGGCAAATGTAATCAACAACAATTAACTAGCATTCCATATATTCTCTATCTGTCATTATTTCATATTCCACTGAACAGCTTTCATCCATATTATCAGACAGTATGTATATAAAACCGTAATATTGGATGTACTATAAAAATGGCAAGAATAGGAAACATGCCAATGTTACAGTTGTTCTAAGTACATTGAAGGAAATGTTTGAGGATATCATGGTAAATATTTGCACACAATTAAGAACTGCTAAGAATTCTTTATCATTATGAAGATTATCCTAAAGATTACTGTGGCCTAGAAAGACTGACAAACATATGACCAAATAGGTACCTGGAAGAAATTATGGCCAGATTTATGTCATAGCTTTATGGGATCTGAAGTGAAGGGAGGACCAATTGCCAATATGTGAGCACCTAAACTCATCTCCATTAAAACCATGCTACATATATTAACTACATATATATAGTTTGTTGTCCCATTTTCATAAACATCTCATCCAACACTAGATGGAATACAAATACATTTTTTAAATTAATGGGGAAAATACTGGTTTGGGTACTTGCCACTGCAGATATTACTTCTGGAAAGAGATAAACAGAGGACTTCCTCATTTTAAAAAATAATAAGCTTGTATTATCTTTGCCCTGAAAAAGATAAGTGTGGAAGGAATTGTTTATTTTGTGTAGGGGGAGGAGTGAACCACTAAGAAGTCTAATAAAACTCACCCACAAAGTTTTCCACACATTTTATGACAAAATATTAGATATTCTCTATTATAGGAAACACTGTCAAATGGAATTCTTTCACACTAATACTCATATCTATGACCATTCAAGTTTTCAGTGATACACTTAATAGAATTAATGAGTATCTATTATGGAGACTAAAAAGAGTTAAAATATAGTCCCTTTTGTCAGGAAGGTTACAATCTGCTGATTAGCTTTCAGTGCTACAACCTTCTGTAATTGAAATAATACCCAAGAAAAATTTAAGTGTTTAAAATACTACTGATAGTTACTTGCTGCTTTGCCACCCCAGGAAACTTACTATCTTCTAGTTATAGACCTTCTCTTATCTGTAGTGAGCATGGGTATAGGGTTGGGGTGTGTAACTTTATTCTCCCCCAACTCCAGCTCCCAGACACAGGGATGGATTTGTAATTCAGATCTGGCCGCTAGAGAACCCCATAACCAAGATGATAGTGATTGGTTCAGAGATAAGCCTATGACCCCAGGCAGGCCACATCCAGTCTTTTCCAGGGCTTTTTTTTTTTTTTAAAGAAAACTCTTTTGCCTGGATCCCAAGTTATTGAGCTGCTGTAAGCTTGCCACATGGAGAGAACCTATATAAGAGGTGAGTAAAAACAGAGCCCTAGCAATGCTAAGTGCAGCCCATGATGATGGTGATAGCAATGATGAAACAGTGATGATGATGAAGATGACAATAATGAAGGTAATAATAATGATTATGATGACAACACTGATGGTGACTCACACTATAAGCTAGGTAATTCTTCCAAGCACATTACACGTAAGACTCATTCAATCCTCACAACAAACCTATGAGGCAAATATTATCATCATGGTTTTACAGATGAACAAACTGAAGTATGGAATGGTTAAGTAATTCACTGAACTAGTAAGGCTGGAGTTTGAACTCAAGAAGACTGAATATAGAGATTGCGTCTTATACTATACTGCCTTTCCATAACTGGACTTTTCAGCTTTATGAAACAGTTTCCTTTTTCCTTAAAGTGATTTTAATTGGATTCCAATTATATGTAATATTTAAAGTCTTGATTAATATCACCAATGATGAAAACTTTGCTATCAGATGCCTATCACATGCCACTGCAAATCTTTTTATCTCCATTCCTTACTCCAGCCACTGCTGCAGCAAATAGTCCTGCTTTGCTTTGATCCACTTCATGCAGGTATCAGTTTGATAGCATCTCATTTGAGCCTGCTACATGTACCTCTTGCTCCAGCCCCTGGAATTCTCTTGTACTGGAGCAGGTAACATCCATGAAAAGCCATTTGGAATCCATACATGTGCAATCTAGAGCTACAAGGAAATTAACACCCCTGAGTTTACCCTTGACTAATCTGAGGCCAGAACCAATGGATAAATGCTTCCATCTTTCATCTCCTAAGTGGATATTTCTGATACTCATTTCTTGAGGTTCCTCAGAAGATCCTATAGAACTGAGTAGCAGATACTCACAGTGAGGCCACTACTTCTCTGATCAACTTCTCCTGGCCCTCACTCCAGCACCTAGGAATCACTTTCCAAATACATTTCTGTCATGCCAGCCTTTCACTCAGGCTCTACTCTGAGAGAAACCTGGTCTCGGCCCTTTTACTTGTATCTAATCTTTAAATTTTCAAAGTTAACCCTTGTTTACAGACTACATAAAAATGCTCTATTAGCCATATTAAAAAATAGGGATTAGGGTTTTCTTTGCAAACTCTTTTTTTTTTTTGCTCTCCTATTTATTTGTGAATGGTTTTGCTGGTCTGAATCTGTGGTGGACCCCAGAAAAGCCATGCCCTTTGATCCTCATTCAGTATTGCTGGGTGGGAGCATGTTGATTGTTTCTGTGAAGATGTGACCCACCCAACTGTGGGTGGCAACTTTTGATTAGATGATTTCTGTGGAGGTGTGTCTCCACACACTGAAGGCAGAGTTGCTTGCTGGAATCCTTTAAGAGAGGAAACATTTTGGAGAGAGTCCCTTTTGGTAGTGCTGCGTGAAAGCCAGCAGATGCTGCCATGTTTGCCATGTGCCCTTCCAACTGAGAGAGAAATGTTGAACGTCATCGGCCTTCTTGAACCAAGGTATCTTTCCCTGGATGCCTTTGATTGGACATTTCTATAGATTTGCTTTCATTGGGACATTTTCTCCGCCTTAGAACTGTAAACTAGCAACTTATTAAATTCCCCTTTTTAAAAGCTGTTCCTTTTCTGGTATATTGCATTCCCACAGCTAGCAACTAGAACAATGGTATTAAATTAGGAGGTGTTAAACAAATGACAATATCATTATTCTCGAAATATTCTTGCACATGTGCTAGGAGAGTCACAGACACGTTCTCTGTGGCCAGATCTCACCTATGCCTGACTTCTTTTCTATGGTGTGCAGCTGTTTCAGTGTTTCCATTCCACAGTCTTAGGAGATGTTGAGTCTAACGAAAAGGCCCCATGATTCTTTAAACCCAGAAACCTGGAATAAACAGCCCCAGATGCTTATGAGGATTGGAACTCTAAGTGGCAGGGCCCCGTCCCCTGGGTTGTAAAAATACTCAATGCTCAAACACCACAGGATTTCTCCTCTCAAATGCAAAGTTGGGTGTGTGGAGCTGCCATCCACCAACCCAGACCAAAGCAGATGGCCTCCCTGGGAGACTGGCCGTGATTGGATCTTTTTCCCTGCTCTCTTGGACCCTTCATTCTATGCAAGTAATAAAATAGTCATTTGCCTAAAGTCTGTTGTGCCTGAGCCTGTGTTCTCATGATACACCACGCAGCAACATACTTGGTTTAGGCTTATTATGTGGGGATTGATTCCTTTTTTCAACTATGATAATAACAACTCATTAAGGCGTTATAATGCCTTAATTCTATCATTAGGATGACTAATTTATTACTTGAAAACCAAGGAATCCTAATGTTTTTTACCTATGAATAGAAGGCACAAGTGAGAAAAATAAATCAATAATCAAACAAAACAATAAGTCTTCCTTTTGCAATTTGCTCACATTGATCTCTGGTTTATTGTCCTCATTTGGTTAGTTCTGTGAATTGCTGAGATGACACTGATATACTTGTTAGCAATGAAAGATGTGGTTGAAAGTATTTCATGTTTTTCCTATTAACTCTTGATCATTTTATTTCAAAGAAATGATCCAGGATAATTAAATATTAGCCATAGTTTATTTTTCAAAAGACCAAACAAGAAGAATATTGTTTATTAATTACACAAAATGAATGGTAGCAGGTAACACCCTCAAACTCACACACACAAACACACACACACACACACAATGCCAGCCTTAACCAACTTGTCTTTGATGCCCCAGAACCAAGCTAACATTACTCAGCCCCTTGAAACTAAGCCAGAACCACCTTCTTACTAAACTGGAACCTTTCCTAAGTTACCAAGACTAGGACTGCTACAAGTTTGCTGAGAACCAAACTAATGGCAAATTTGTGTTTTGTTTAGAGTTGCCTGTAAAATATATTACTGATGACTCCCTGTTATAAATAGAATTGAAATAGCTAGTTGGATCATTTTAAATAAATAGGCTGTAGTAAAGATGATTTTACCAATAATTGTGACCTATTTCCATTTCCGAGCATCACCTATATTTCTACAGCTGGTATCATTATTGTAAAGTTGGCTAAGTATGAAAACTTAGCACTAGGAGATGTTCTTTTAAAATAAGATCAGAAGCCTAATGTCTTGAAATGGTTTGAATTTATGACTAAATATATACAAAGGTTTTTTTGGTATATTTGTATACCAAAATATAATAAAGATATAGCAAAGAGCACAAATCTTAAGTGTACAGATCAACAAATTTTTATAAATTGAGCACACTCATGTGATCACTGCCTAAATCAAAATAGGTAGCATTACCAGCACCCAGAAGCCCCTTCTACTTCCTCTCAATAATTCAAAATCATTTCTCCTCCAATAGCAACCAATATTCTGACTTCCATAATAAAGTTTAGTTTTGTTTGTTTTTGAACGTTATATAAATGGAATTATACATTATAACATGTACTCCTTTGGGACTTTTGGATTGTTTTGTTCAACATTATATTTATGAATCATTCATATTTTTACTTGTAGCCATAATTTCATCTTTTTCAGTGCTATATAATAGTCCATGGTACAAATATAATTTATTTATCCTTTCTACTTTTGATGGACATTTGGGTTATTTCCAGTTTGGGACTAGAAATAGACAATATAAATAATACTGTAATAAAGATTTTGTATTTATGTAAAGATTTTGTACATGATTTGGGGAGCCATATGTATTCATTTCTATGAACTGTATTTCTAAGATTAGAATTTCTGGATCATAAGGTCTATATATGTGTAGCTTTAGTAGCTGTTTCAAGCAGTTTTCTAAAGTAGTTGTACCAATTTACATTCCCCCCATCCCAGAGGTATAGAGAGTGTCAATTTTTCTACATTCTTATCAATACTTGGTGTTGTCTGTTTTTTTATTTGTCATTGAAGTCACACTAGTTGATGTTATGTCAACATCTTTTCACATGTCAATTAATATTGCTATGTACTCCTCTCTAAAACCTACTGAAGTAATTTGCCCATTTTAAATTAGTTTGTCTCCTTATTGCTTCTTTTTATTAATAATTTTTAACACATGCTCTTTGTTAGATATATGCATTTCAAACATCTTCTCCCATATATGGCTTGAGTTTTAATTCTCTTAATGAAATGTTTTAATGAACAAAAGTTCTTCATTTTTAATGAGGTCCAATTTTTCATCTTTTCCTTTATGGTTAATGCTTCTGTATCCTTTTTTAAATCTTTGCTCACCCTAAGGTCATGAAAATCTTCTCCTAGTTAACTTTTAGAAGTACTGTTATTTTACTTTTCATATTTAATCACATTGCAATTACGTGTTTCATACTTATTAGTCATATGAAATTCACCTGTAAAGTGGTATGAGCTAGAGGGCAAGGCTCATTTTTTCCCCATGTGGAAATACAACTAGTAATTAATCAATTTATTTTTAAAAATATTTTCCTCAAAATGTATTAAAATTACACCTTTTTGAAAGTCAGGTGATTGTATATGTGTAGATCTGTTTCTGGCATCACTATTCTGCTTATTGGTCTATTTGCTTATCCTTGTGCCAGTACTGTACTGCTTTAATTATAGAACTTTAAGGTGTCCTAGGATCTGGTGGCATGAGTCCTCCAACTTTTATCTTCTTCAAGATTATCTTGACTATTCTAGATCCTCTGCTTTTTCATAAAAATTTTTAGAATTTGTTCATCAATTTTTATTTAAAGACATGCTGGTGAGATTTTGATTGGATTTACATTAAATCTATAAGTAACTTCAGACACTTTGCCATTGTAATCCCTGTAATGGTCAATTTCACATGACAACTTGTTTAGTTTGTGGTATACAGTTGTTGGGTCAAGTAAGCACTGGCCTGATTGTTACTGCAAGAGTATTTCAAGAATGTAAGTCATTAGTCAGTTGATTGTATTTATAACTGATTGCATTTATAATCAGCCAAGGAGATTGTCCTAGCAATGAGAGGGATCTCTTCATCCATCAGTTGAAGGCCTTAAAGGAAGAACCAGGATTTCAGCAATCAGAAAGAAGAATTCCTATCTCTACTTCAGTCAGCCAGCTTCTCCTGGGAAACTTGTCATCACCTTCATCAAATTTCCCAACTTGTGTCCTCTCCTGAGGAATTTAGCATCACCATCGAGTACCCAACTGGTACCCTGCCCTGCAGAATTCAAGCCCCACAGTTGCAGTTGCAGTTGCATGAGCCAATTCCTACAGTAAGTCTCTTAAAATTATATATAATAACTAATACAATTCCAAACCTGAAAATAGTACATGTCATTCAGAAGATGCCTGTTACCACCTCCAAGAAAGAAGTCTTACAACATGGAGGGTAGCAACAAGCATAAGACCTTGGGTTCCAATCCAATTCATGGTTTGTAGGTAATTGAGGCTGCCAAGTAAACTCACACAGGCACTAGATGAATGTTTACTCCCATAGAGAAGAGACAGAGAAGTTCAGCTTCAATATTGTGTATTGGTCCTCCATGGCGAGTGAGTCTCAGTCCACAACTGATAAAGGCAGAAGGACTGCACATACTCCCCTCTATGCTGGGAAAAGATAGAGCAGCAGGGTTGGGCCAGATGCCATAAAACTTACATACTTAGTCTGGGAATATTTATATGTGCCCAGGGCAAAAGGGAAAGAATGCACCATTATTTGCTTTGGGATGTGTTATATCAAGATGCCCTCAAGAAGGGAGTCAGCCCACATTTATTATTCCATCCTAGAAGCCAGGCACAACTGGCCCTGAGCACGGGGCTTATTTGTGAGTTCCAGTGAATCATAGCAGGCCACACTTGGCATCCATAATCTCTCTTCTGTTACCAGTTCTCCCTTCGTTTACTTTAATAATATTTTGTATTTCTGTCTATAGATTTCCAATATTAATAGATGTATTTCTAGGTATTTAATGCTTTTGATACTATTATGAAGAGTATTATTTTTATTAGCACCACACTCTAGCCAACTGAGCTAACCAGCTGCTACAAGAGTATTGTTTTTAAAAATGCACTTATTTTCTTGCTTATCACTATTATATAGAATAAACCTAGTTTTTGTATATTTACCTAGTATTCAGTGACCTGGCTAATTTACTAAGCCTAATATTTTTTATGCATTTTTTTTGGATTTTCTATGTACATAATCACATCACAAATAATGATATTTTAAAAATTCCTATATTTATGCTTTCCTTTTTTATTTGTTTTTTCTATTGTACTGGCTAAGATTTTCTGTTCAATTCTGAACAGAAGTGGTGATACTGAACATCCTTGTCCTATTTCTCACCTCAGGGAAGAGGCATTTACTATTTTTTCATTGAGTGGTTTGCTGCTCTTCATAAATTTCCTTTAGCAATTTCTGGAAGTTTTTTTCTACTTTTTCTTAAGAAGTTTTATCATGAATGAGTGTTGAACTTTGAAACTTCTTCTGCATCATGTGAGCTAATTGTGTAGTTTTTCTCATATTGTTTTTAATGTGGTCTATTATAATGATTGAATTTTTAATATTAAATCAACCATGCTTTCCTAGAATAAACTCAACCTTGGTAATGATGTATTTGATTTCCTAATATTTCATTTAAGATTTTTGAATCTATATTTATATAAGAAACTGATCTTCAACATTTCCTTTTTGTAATATCCTTGCTAGGTTTTGGATTTCAAGGTGCCAGCCTCACAAAATGAGTTGGCAAATGCTCATTCTTTTTCCATTCTTTGTCCTTTTTATTAGGGCCTGGCCTCCTAAACATCTCAAAAGAAAATCTGAGGATTTATGAAGAACCCTCCTTAAGTCTGAACTCCAGATTTTCTAGTACTATCAGATTGCCAAATGCCTGAAGCTTACTTAGCCTTTTAGCCTCTTAGAAGCTGTATTCTGATGGGTTTCTGTGTGTCTTATCCTATGCAAATACATCTTAGAATTTCTGCAAGACTCAAGGAGAACCTGGACACAATGCTAAGTTCAATACTCTGAGGATTTTCTTCTCTGCTCAATGGGCTTTTACACCCTAGTTGTCTGAGTAGCTCTAAATGACAATCCAGATTAGTATCCCTTGCCCAGTGAAGCTGTGAAGCTCTAGGATGCTCCTTTCATTCTCACTTGTATGCCATGTTCCAAGGGGAGGAAGCAGCAGTGGATGTAGGATTCATCTCAAAATGTTTTGCTTCTCTATGGGATCTTAGACACTCAAGTTCTGGCTGTCTCGATTGTTTCCCAATGACTTCAAATAGATAGGATCTTTTGGTTTGTTTTGTATTTTATCCAATTTTTATATTTGATATTAGCAGGAAGATTAGTCTAATAAGAGTGACTCCATCATATCTGGAATTGGATGTCCCTGAATAGAGTTTTTAAATAAGATGACTCTGAGGTATAACCACTCACTCTATCATTTCTCATCTGGAAACAAACTGATCTTTTGCTGGAATCAGGAGTTCCCCAATGCCCCAAACAGGGGCAAGATGAAGGGCTTTGTCTCACTATCTTAAGCCCTTTAATTATTGCTGAATGGGAGTCATCTTCATGGTCCATTGATGTTGTCACCAGATAGATTTTTTTAATGTTACTATTTGGAGAGCTAACCACTGGGGCATAATTTTATGCAAACTGGATTTCTCAGTTTTGGCCCTTGACACTGAAACAGGTGATACTGTAGGATAGATTAAGTTTGCTTATTTGTTTTCCTGTTCAAACAGCTACTGTTTCCTCCTACCTAGAGGAAGGATTGAATATTAACTCATAAATCAGAAATATGAACCTACCACATGAGCAATAACCACTTATATACCTATGATTGATTCATTATCTATAATTTCAATAGTCACAATATTTCAAGAGATATTTATAGCATAGATTTCTTCCAAATGAGTCCCAAACCATGTTACGTTAATGCCAATCATAAAGAATCTAAAATTTATAAATTGAGTTAACAGGACTCCTCTGGACAACACCTTTCCTGATTTCTCTTGGAAGAATACTATTAGGCCATATTTTTTGTTAAATTTTAAAAAGAGCAAATATCTGTTGACTGCAATATATTCTGGTACCATACATCCAAGAATTGCATCAAGGCATGTTTGCTTAATCTATAATAAAAGTCATTTTAGTTTTAGGAATTAATTCTGAACTTCAGTTTCCTAAACAAAAAAGTATTAATATATTGGTAATGGCATTGAAAACTTATTGGCATTAATTTCTGAATAGTAATGGGAAGGGTTAGAATGAGTGGTAGCAATCATACGGGTGCTAAATTCATGGGCACATATGTAAGAAAAGGGGATATTTTCTGATCCCTTAAGATTTAGTGGAATATAGTAAATGTTTCTGTCAGAGTACTATTAACATCAAGAAGAAACAGCCATCAGTTCACACTGCATATTTCTCCTGAAAAAGATTATTTTGCAAATGATTTAGAATGTATCTGTAAATGACTCTCAGAAAGTTCTAAGAACTTAAATTTCATTTTGGGGCTGGAAATCAAACACCCTTCCCCACCCCACCCAAACTTCACAATATCACTTGTATAAAATGAGGAGGGATCTTCCTACTGTTACAACAAGAGTTAATTCCCCAAAGCTGAAATATATGTAGATTATAAATAAAATTGAAATAAGTAAAAGGAGTTAAGCTTTGCCTAATTTAGTGGGAAATTCTTAATAGTGCTCACTGAAGACTCTCCTTTATGTAGATACCCAAAATACTTTTACATAAACTTTGCTTTGCTTTCTTTTCATCTTAAAATCTCCTAGAAATTAAGAGGTTATGTTTGATTGTTTTTCATTTTTGTTAAGCATGGAGTCGCCAAAGGATTCTACATGAGACAGTGAGGTAAAGCTTAATAGTTTATTGCTAAAGAGTAAGAAACAGACAGAGAGCAAAAGCAGAGCAGGCAGGTGGGGGCCAGCAAAACCTGCTGGTGAAAGAGAAAGGAAAAATGGCTCCAACTTTCTTTCTGACAGCTTGTGGTTTTAAAGGAAAAAATGTGCCAAGATGGGTGGGGGTGACTTGTGGCTGCAGGCATCACTGGGAGCTATCAGGCTGGTGCAGATCATGACCTCACACTCAGAGTTATCTGGTCTGGCCTCTGGCAGGTGGGGTGTTGGCACATTTATGGCCACTATCTTGCTGTCACATCAGGTCCTGTCAGAAGAGCTGTTGACAGAGAGAAACTGAAGGGGCTCCCATGCCATAGAATCCATTTTGTATGTTAAGTTTTATTTTCTGATACCTGACATTCCTGCCTTTTATTTTAATAAAATTGACTGGAGTTAGGATTAGTTTGGGGGGATGCCTTAGCTTAGCTTGAAGCAATATCTGGAGGGAGAAGGGATATCGTGTTCTCTTTTT